>CM076581.1:1312501359-1312607721 GCA_034641835.2 Pinus albicaulis | reverse complement strand
TAACAAGGCGATGCGGAAGCACTTGATAACTGGAGGTAGAACAGCGATAAGTACAGATGAAAGAGATACAGCAGAGAACAGGAAGTAGAACATGCAGATATCAGAAGAGAAGTCGGGAAAAGCCAGAGCAAAGACGCAGAGAAGCCGCCAGTCGCGGCGAGCGGGTGAATAAAAGGCAATCACCCGGCTGCAGAAGAGGGTGGTTGGTTGATTGGTTGATCGGTTGCTGTTGCGGGATGATTGAATGCGGAAGCAGCCGCGGAGAAATCAGACTTGTTCTCGCAATTGGTTTCTACTCTCTCTGTTTTGTATTCTCTGTTCTTAGATTCATCTGTATCTGATATATGGGTTATCAGAGAAGGAAGCTGTGTAATCTTGTATTTGGCTGAAGACTAATGAAAGAAGGATTGCTGTCTTTATGTTTATGTGTTAAGATGTGTTTACCATGCTTTAAAATTTTTAAGTTGCGACTGTCAATATACTTGATTGGTGATCTTGCATGAATATTCTGGTATATGTAACGGATTCTCTTTCTTTATGTGGTTGCGGGTTTATTCCTCGTCTGTGATTTCTTCCCCTTTCCCATGTGGTCGCGGCACGCCTCGGGTGAGACGCTCTGTTCTTCCCGAACAGGGTGAAAATGCCGGCGTGTTACTAGACTACACCGGACCCTTGTTGGCCACAACCCTGTGAACCTGGGTCTTGCCCGCGAGACCTTATTTTTCGCCAACAAATGGTTCCGTTGCCGGAACCCGCATGTTCTGAGGGGATCTAGATCATGGTCTCGAGGATCTTTGAAGGAGCAATACGGCGATGGTGGGATGATCATCTTGACCATTTTATTACTCAGCAGGCGGAGCTGATTAAGAAAAAGGAGGCGGTGGTCAGGGAGCTTGTTCTTTTCTCTGACTCAGCTAGCGATACGTACGAAATTTTCTGGGGAAGGTTTCCCACGGATCTTTACAACTGGTTGCGGAGGTTACGAACGAAGGCGGCCCAAGAAGGCTTGCGGGAGATAAACCGCAGGTGGGCGCACGAAGACTCGGTAGCGCTACACCGGGTAGATACTGAACTAACCCGCGCAGTGGAATTTTGGGTCAAGACCACGTTGGAAGGATACGTTGTGGAGTTTGCCGCTGAGTGTTACCAATCTTTCTCAAAGGCTGAGGCTGTGTTTCACTCAGGGCTGAGGGGAAAACTGCTGAAGGAAATTCCGTTGTGGATCAAAGCCCTAATGGTGGACGAAGGGTTGATTGAATTCCACAAAACGAGTATGGAAGCGTAAACCACCCGTGCTGGGGGAAGGATTGAGGGGACCGATGCTGTGTAGACTGTAGGAGTAGGGAACGGGGGATGGACGTTGAGGCCGCATGCAAGTTGTGGGAGTTACGTGCACATCGGCGGGCACAAATCGCCGATAGGTGGCGAAGAAGGGTAATGAGAGACTTGAAGAGAAGGGAGATTGAGAAGAAGAACCAGAAGGAGGCGCCTCAGAGGACAGGAACCATGGGATTGGATACCCGAACAGGAGACGGGACAGCAGCAGACGTACAGCGGGTGCATGGGAGCCCGAGGATGCGAGAAAGAGCAGTAACGATTAACACGGATAAGGAAAAGATGCAGCTCGAAGAAAGTTCCGATGATGAATGGTACGACGTGATGCAGCAGATGTTTCAGGATCAGACGGCACCCACCCCTCCAGGCAGCCCTACGTCCCACCTTCTGCATGGCCAGGATCCCGACCTTCCCCTGGTACTTTATCAACCTTTAAGAAATATTTTTGTTCAGTTACAAGCTTTAAGTCAGTTATCTAGAAGTTCAGCGGCGCCGGTAACGCCCAGTAGCAGCAGCGTTACGAGTAGTAATTTTTTCCCTAGCGGGACCGTTACGCAACCAGGACCTGGAGATTTTATCTTGGTTAATTCACCGCCGGTATACATGGCTGGATCTTTCACTCGGTACCCAGAGTTCTCTGGCCGGGGAAACGACGATGTAGAACAACACTGGTATCTGTGCGAAGCCATCTGGAGGGCTCGACAGACACCGGATGCAGGGAAGTTGATAGAGTTTCAAACCACGCTCAGAGAGAGAGCTCTGCGGTGGTTCATCAAGTGGTCTGAAGCGCACCCTCATCCTGTAATTGCGGACGTAAAGCGGGATTTTGTCCGCGAATTCAAGCTCCCCCAGACGGATCAGCAGGGTCTGTCCGAGCTATGGGAAATTAAGCAGAAGGAAGGCGAGACCGCATGGGAGTTGATGCGGCGAGTCAAGGACGCGATCGGGAAACTGAGCTACCCGATCGATCCAAACCACCAGAGGGACTGGTTCATCAAGGCTCTACGTCCCTTGACGCGAACCCCTCTCACTCAGCAGAAGATTGATAATCTGCAGGATGCTCTCGAGCAGGCCATGAAGATTGAAGCCATGGCGGGATACCCCCAGGAATACAGGGGGGGGGCTGGCTCCGCAAGACCCTTCGCTGATAGGGTTGCAACATCAGATCGCTAGTTTAACTGAAAAGCTCAAAGAAATTCAGCCAGCAAGACCAGCGCGACCGAATGTTTGGTGTACTCATTGCCTGGTCGAGGGGCACGTCGCAACCGAATGTCCTCGGTTGCGCGGCGCGGGAGTTGGACCCTCAGTTGCGGCTATCCAGGGGGGGCCACCACCAGGGGGCAGCACGGCAATGAATCCGCAGGGGGTATACCAGACGCAACAGGCCTTTGTGGGGTTTTCACCGCAACCGGGGTCCTCCAACCCAGAGTACTGTGAAATCTGCCGAACGATCGGACATCCTCCTCGGATGTGCCCGATATTACAAAAGTACTCCACGGTGCCGAATAATGTATATTGCGAATTTTGTGTGTCCACGACGCACAACACAGAGCAGTGCAGGGCGTTAGACGCACTTGCGGATCGACTGGATCGGCCCTCGTACCGGGTCAACGAGGCCGCAAGGGGCAGAGGTGGCGGCATGCGGGGAGGCCGAACAGGAGGACGCGGGCTGGTAAAATGCTACAACTGTGACCAGGAGGGTCATGTGGCTCGAGAATGTCCCCTTCCACGACGACCCTGGTACTCCCAGTGCCGGGTCAACGCCCACGCCACTGAAGACTGCCCGGAACTCATCAAAAAGTGGGAAGAGCGGGCGCGGCAGAGGGCCACGAATCTGATAGGCTCGGAACCGCGAGGGGTTGCAACCCCTGACATGCAGAATGTTGCGATAATAACGAGAGGCGGAAAGAAGACTGGTGAGGATGCCCACGAGAAGGAGCCAGTACGAGTGGTGAGGCCGGCATCCCCGAAGAAGTTGATTCGGCCCGAGGTGCAGAAGAAGTACTTTCAGGAGGCGATTGAGGCATTCGCCCAGCTGCGAAAGGAAGGAGGGCTGGAGGAGCCTCAGCGGCCGAAAACCGGGGATGAGAACACCGCAGATGCTGTAGTTGCGGACTGGCTCCGGCTGTTTCTCAAGATTGTTGATGACACCATGCTGCGGTAGCAGCTCAGACAGGTATTGGACGGAGCGCTACAGGACCGGGCAGAACCCAGAAACTTGGTGGACACTACGCCTCAATACGTACAGCGTGTCAAGCGAAACAAGCAGCGAACGGGCAAAGAATTTCGACTTAACACACAGATCGCAGGATTCCAAATCAGCGATACAATGTTGGACCTGGGGTCCGACGTCAACATATTGCCGCAAAAGACATGGGAGGCTCTTGGAAAGCCCCGGCTCGCTTATTCCCCGATCCAACTCAGAATGGCGAACCAGTACTGTATTTTGACAATCGGCCGACTCGAGGGTGTCGAGGTTGATGTTGCGGGGGTAAAGACCTATGCCGACTTCGAAGTTATTGATATCATGGGCGATAAGGACCCCTATCCTGCTTTACTTGGCATTGATTGGGCTTTTGAGAATTATGCGATCATCGATCTCAAGAAGGAGCTGATGATTTTCGAGGATGGGGAGGTACGGGTGACTCAGCCTCTCGACCCGTATCAGGGACCGCAATATACGGAACCGGTGGATAGTCGGGAGGACGCTCAGATGATGGACCACCTCTATCAGAGGACCGCCGGAAGGCGGGAAGATTATATTAACCCGACCGCAACAGGATCTATCAGTTGGCGGAGTGTGCAGAGCTCGGAACTCGGATCCGAGCTTGCGTGGGAAGATTGGCAGCAAGGGGGATACGAGACCACCACGCGGCGATGTGCCGCCATCGCGCAGGTCTGGTGGGTGGGGACCGAGATCCGCGGGTACCCCACTTTGTCAAACATGCAAGCAGTGAATACTTTTATCCTCAAGGTGGAGGACCGGGTCCCAGAAGAATGCCGGATACCCCTGATGAATGTGGCTCTAAAGTCAACGTCAGGACGATGGTGGAACAATCACCGCAACACTCTGTTGCGATGGGAGCTGGTGGCGGATGCCTTGCGGGCACGCTTCAAAGAGGATGAAGGGCCCTGTATTACACTTAAGCACCATGGCGACTCAGACCCACGACAGCACTTGCGGGCGTGCGAGGAACAGTGGCGCAACGCCAGGTACCCTGAGGAGTTATGGGTCCACAGATTTAGACACTCCCTGGGTACAATCCCCCAGGCCTGGTACCTAGCAGAAGAGCGGAGACGGGGAACCCGCTCTTGGCAAGCAGTTGCGGAGAAGTTCGTCCAAAGTTTCTCATTCGAAGGGGAGACGGCACAGGAATCTCAGGCCCTACAAGCCGTTAAGGAGGTTCTGTTTTTCCGCCAGCCCGAGCCCAATAAGGGACCGGTGGCGTCACGCTCAGGGGTGAAGAGCGAGTTGGTTTGCCAACGGGTTGACGGCGAACCAGGGGACGACAGTTTGGATGACCTGAGGCATCTCCATTTTGACGAGAAGGAGGGCGAGCGGAGTGTCCGTGACGAGCCAACGACAGAAGGAGTCCATTTGCAGCCCCTAAAGACAAAGAAGCTGAACATAGGAACGGAGGAGAAACCGAAACTGGCAACAGTGGGAGATTACTGGGACGCGGAGACGACTAGGGAAATTTTCAGCCTCCTTCGGGAGTATGAAGACCTATTCCTGTCTTCAGTTGCGGACCTGAAGGGGATCAAAGGGGATTTGGGTGAGATGCGCATCACCCTGAAACCAGGAGCGAGGCCGGTCAAGCACCGACCCTACCGATTAAATCCACGCATCAAAGAGAAAGTAAAGATGGAGATCGATAAAATGCTGGCTACAGGGCTCATCTTTCCGGTAGAGGAAGCGGAGTGGGTAAGTCCCATTGTCATCCAGAACAAGAAGGATAAAGCAGAGATTCGGGTCTGCGTAGATTATCGGAGTTTGAACAATGCTTGTATTCACGATCCGTTTCCCACTCCCTTCAGCGACGAAGTACTAGATCATGTTGCGGGAAACGAAGCTTACTCTTTCACGGATGGGTTTTCGGGCTACCATCAGGTGCGCATCGCTGAAGAGGACAAGGCAAAGACAACATTCACAACCGAGTGGGGATCATTCGCATACCATGTCATGCCGTTTGGACTGAAGAACGCACCGGCCGTGTTTTCCCGGATTGTTATTGCTGCTTTCCGGGAGTATATTCACAAATTCCTGGAAGTCTATATGGATGATTGGACCGTTTACAGCCTGCTGAAGAAACACGCCTCCCTGTTGCGTGTTATGTTCGATCGGTGTCGCCAGCTGCAGATTTCCTTGAATTTGAAGAAATCTATTTTTGCAGTACCATTCGGCACGCTCTTGGGTCACGTGGTGTGTAAAGAAGGGGTCTGTGTCGATCCCGCCAAGGTCGCAGTTATTGTCCACATGGAGGCCCCCGAGAACGTGAAGCAGTTGCGGGCATTACTCGAGCACACTGGATACTACAGGCGTTTTATCCGCAACTACGCCAAAATCACCGCCCCTCTGGAGAAACTGTTGCGGAAGTCAGAATCTTTTGAATGGACAGCAGAGTGCAGGAAGGCACTGGACACATTGAAAGAGAAATTGGTGACGGCACCCATTCTCGTTCATCCAAACTGGGATAAGCAGTTCCATGTGCACATTGATGCGTCCGGGATTGCACTTGGCGCCGTATTAGCGCAACCCGGGGAAACCACAGTTGACCACCCGGTATACTTCGCCAGTCGACGCCTATCTAATGCGGAGAAGAATTATACCACGACCGAGCGGGAGGCGCTGGCAATGGTGTACTCTCTCCAGAAGTTCCGTCACTACCTCCTGGGCGGGAAGTTTACATTTTTTACGGACCATTCGGCTTTAAAATATCTGGTCAATAAACCTGTGTTGGAAGGAAGGATTTGCCGGTGGCTTCTCCTTTTTCAGGAGTTTACGTTCGATGTAATTGTCAAACCGGGCCGGCTAAATGTCGGGCCTGATCATTTATCCAGACTGGAGTCGGGGGAAAACGATGGTCCGGTGGATGATCAGCTTCCGGATGCTGATCTGTTTC
This sequence comes from Pinus albicaulis, assembly GCA_034641835.2. NCBI lineage: Eukaryota > Viridiplantae > Streptophyta > Pinopsida > Pinales > Pinaceae > Pinus > Pinus albicaulis. Next base: position 1,312,601,263 of record CM076581.1, on the reverse strand, counting down.
GTGTTGAAGCGATTCCAGACTACCTGGCTGACATTGCCACATATCTGACCACAGGACAGTGCCCCGAGGATTACACGACGCTTCAGAAACGCCACTTGGTTGTCCGGGCGGCCGATTATCAATTGATCGCAGGGCAGCTGTACAAGCTGGGCCTGGATGAGGTGTTGCGCAGGTGTGTTCTTGACCATGAACGAGAAGCGGTGATGTGGGAATGTCACAGCGGAGTTGCGGGCGGACACGTGGGGGCTAAACCCACCGCAAGGAAGGTACTTCAAGCTAGTCTATGGTGGCCGACGGTGCATGCAGATTGTAAGGCCTATGTGAAACGTTGCGATATTTGTCAGAGGACGGGACGGCCTTCGCACAGAGATGAGCTTCCGCTACACCCCGTGCATGTGTTGCGGCCATTTGAGAAGTGGGCTGTCGATTTTGTAGGGCCCATTGCACCAGTTGCTCGCCATTCCAAAGCTCGGTACATCATTACGGCGACTGATTATCTCACGCGATGGGCGGAAGCAGCAGCGGTACGCGACTGCTCCGCTGAGACCGCTTCTCGGTTCATCTTTGAAAACATCATCAGCCGCTTTGGCTGCCCACGCAGCCTGACCAGTGATCAAGGCACGCACTTCATTAATGCCACGGTCAAATCGCTCCTGGAGACAATTATGATACAGCATCATAAGAGCAGTCCATACCACCCGCAGGCTAATGGCACGGTGGAAGCCTTCAACAAGATTCTGGAGAAGGGTTTGACGAAAATCTGCAACGCTCGGCGGGACGATTGGGATGAGCGAATACCAGCGACATTATGGGCTTACCGGACCACGGTAAAACGTTTGACAAACCAGACGTCGTTCCAGCTGGTGTACAGCCGGGAAGCTGTGATTCCCGCCGAGTTCACAGTCCCCAGCCTTCTGATCGCAACGTCCCTTCACTTCTCAGAGGATGAGTCGCTGCAGGAACGACTCCACGAGCTGCAGGAGCTAGACGAAGCTCGGTTTCTTGCGGAATTCCATCAGAAGGTTCAGAAGGCCAGACAGAAAGCATGGCATGACCGCCACATCAAGACTAAAACTTTCCAAGTTGGCGGCAAGGTTCTTTTATACGACAGCCGGTTCCAGAAGTTTCCAGGCAAGCTCCAGACGCATTGGCTGGGACCGTACTTTGTTATCGAGATCCGCGACTCAGGAGCCGTTCGATTGGCACAATTAGACGGTTCAGTTCTTCCGGGATGGGTGAATGGCGCACGCCTGAAGCCCTACCAGGAGTAGGTACCTTCTCCCTTTCCATCAATAACTCTCGCAACCGAGAGCACCCGTAGAGTAGCGTAGTTGAATAACTCTCCTGCAACCGGGATGAGCATAGTTAGTCGTTTCCATTTCTTTGCAGTCAGTCAAATAAACCGTCAGTTGCGGCATACATACCGCAACCGACCATGGTCGGAGCGGGCCAGTCTAGCGTGTCGCAACGCCAGTCCAGCGTGGCGGCGCGCCAACCCAGTAGGACGCCGCTCCCAGTCCAGCATGTCCTGCACGAAGGATCTGTCCTCGTGCCAGCGTCAGTCCAGGTCATAACCGTCAGTCCTTTTGTCAGTCCGTAGGATAGCTCAGATTTTTGGTCATAAATTCCCTTAATGGACAGTAATCATACCGTAATCATTCCCCATCAGCCGCAGTTCTCTCCGCCGTCGGGTACGCCCATCGTCCAAAGCCGCCGTCAACAACTGTCAGTTTACACACAGGCCTGCGATTGATCGCACGATTATCGCAGGCAAGCATAATAGCAAGAATTAAATGCCGTTATGGAGTCTCATCAACCCCGCGCGTGCCAGCGGATGGCCCAATTTGCATGAAGGCTATCGGCGCCGGGATGACAGACCAATTCAATTTCGAAACTTCAGCGACTCCCGAGCACTTGCAGCTTCAGAGAACTCCGAACTTAGCAGGGAGCTCCAGACGAATCGTCCAGGTCTATCAGAGACGCGCCAAGATGCCGAGAGTTGTTCTCTCCGTCCCGGAACCGGTGCTGGATCACAGAATTCACAAGCTCGAACTATCACTGGTCGGCAAGTACGACAATGCGCCCTAAATGGACGCTAACCTGTCCGACCCGGCTGAGTTTCCCCATCTGCATTGGCAAACGTTCATGGAACACCGCTACACACCGGGGAGCAGCTCTAACAGTCGGATGAAGGATGAATTCCGGGGTCTTCAGCAGTCGACGTTGATGAATTTACGCAGTCTCCCTGTCTTCGGCACTACTGGTCCAGCTCTGCAATGCACCCGGTTTCTCCTTAGTCGGGTGCAGAACGGGTCTCTATGGTTGAACGAGGAGATTCCAATCCATGCAGCAGATATTAGTTGACTTACGGGGCTGTGTCAATTTGGGGCAGATGTTTCCTCTGCAGGGCAGACGGCCTCCAAGCGCGCCCGGAAATCAGCCGAGGCAGACCTATACACCAAATATGGTACTCGCCGAGGTGGCAAGGGTGCCAAGATCGATTTGATCAATGTACCAGAAATCCGGTTTGCTTGCTATCTGATAGCGAGCAAGACCATGCGCCATTACACCAAGGGCGAGTGCACATTGGACACCATTTCTATTGCGGACCACTGCGTCAAGGGGGCCCGATTGAATTGGAGCGCGTTCGTGCTGAAGGAACTCTTCGCGGCCTGCGAAGACAATTACAGACGGACCACCAGTTTTATCTACGGCTACTTGCTCCTAGCCTTCGCCATGTGGAAATGGCATGTTCCTCCGATACGGACACCAGCGGAACTCTACGGGGGCCAACCGTTCGCGATGCGATACTCCCCCTGGCAGGTGTCCACGGCCCCCAGCAGCAAGCAGGTGAACGCGGAGGCGTTTCGCGAATGGTACGGGATGATGGTCGCTGTGGTGGCCTCTACGCAGCGGGTACCCCGGAACCTGCTGGATGAATACAGCGAACAAGTGTGGTTTGGCGTCAGCCATAATCACACTTTCATCCGGCCAGCTTGTGTCCCGCACCACACCTTTCACATGGCGCCCTTGCGGTTTCAGCTGACCGACAGTATCTTCCACAGAGAGGTTCTATCGTGGCCAGGGGTCGTTCGGCACGTTCAGGATGGAGTCATCCGATATAACTTTGATGGGATGCGGGCTGCCCAGCAGCCTGCCGCGCCCAGTGCCGGCGGATCTTCCACAGTCGCGGTAGCGATAACCACAGAGGCGGCAGGGAGCGCAGCGACCCTGCCCGAAGCACTGGTCCCCATTGTGGAGCATATGAATGACCAAGTCCGACGACTCAATGTGGCCACCCAGGTTGTTTCTAGTAGCGCCCCTATATTTCCTTCGTTTAATGAATTTCTTCTTAACCGATCACTTGGTCTCTCCAACACTACTTCCCTCACTTCCCCAATTCCCACTTCCCTGTTCACTTCTGCCACCCCCATCATCACGACAATGGGTGAACCGGGGCCCAAACCCGATTCCTTTGGGCCACCCCCTCCCAAGCGGGCCCGTATTGCAGATCCCGTGGTGGACCTTACGGAGGATGATCCGCCAGTCACGCCGCCCACAGCTACCTTGATCCCGGAGGAACCGCTGATTGACCCGGCGGATTTCCTCAACCTTCGTTTCCCTCCCTCCTCGGTCACTCCATCCACCGCCCCCTCCACTAGCAGACCACACGCCACTTCCTCCAATCCGTCCACTTCCTCAGCCACTGTGTCCGATTCCTTGATCCGGGACCTCTTCGGCGGTGACCACGGGGCGGAGGTCACCTCCAGTACTGCCGCGGTGGTACCTTCTGTTGACCCCGTGGCCATGTCCCAGGAGCCCATTGCCACTACATTTGTTCAGCCAGACAGAGTTGGGGTTGATTCCATCAGCCCTTCCACAGCGCCAACAACGCAGCAGGACCGGCCAGAGCCTGATATGGCCACTTCGGTACAACAACAAACGCCGGTCCACCTTCCAGAGACTGCAGGCCGAGCAGCGGCCGAAGGACCGTTGTTACAGGAACCAACGCCTCAGCAGGATGCCCCGCGCACAACGACTGCAGCACAACTGAGTCCAGCCCAGTTATTTCTGCTCATTCAGCGGGCGGCCGGCCAGGCCGAGCAGATTCATGCAGAACTACAGCGGCGATGCACTGAGCAGGAAAACCAGATCACGGCGCTTACTGAACAGCGCAATCATCTACTGCAGGAGAAGACCTACCTCCAGGAACAGGCCGACATTGTGAATCAGGCGCTTTCCAGCGTCTGGCCGGAGGCACGGGCTCACCATGCTCCACTCCCTGCTCACATCGAACAGGACAACATAGCCTTACAGGCTCGCCAGCTCGGGGATATCTTCACCACCATTTGCAGAGAGAACCAGGAACTACAAGCGGCGTTGGCCGCACGGCCTACCCTACCAGATCCACCCGTTGATTATTCAGGACCGGTCACTGCCAAACAGGCACAGGCAGTCGATCTACAAGAGACTCTCCATTCCACGATAGCAGCGGCTTCGGCCCTTCTACGAAGCTTGCAGGAGTGCTCCCTCGCACTGACAGTCAAAACGCAGCCCATTGCTGCTCAACTGCAACAACTCGCCACCCAAATTCGGGCGACCACGGACCAGGCCAGATTGGACCAGCTCTACGCTCAGACGGACGAGTTGGAACTTCAAATGCAGACAACAGAGGCCGCATCAGCCGCAACTAAGCACATCATCCGGGAGATGCGGCCGCCCCTTCGCAGCCATGCCGAGGCAATGCATCAGCTGGACGCCACTGCCGAGTCCCAACTCACCACACTGTTCGGGGATGCACCGACGCCCATTGACGAAGCTACAGCCAACCGCATTGTTCAAGATGCTGACCTGCTTATGCAGCAATGGCAGCAAGCAATAGTAACTTTCACGGAGCTTCGAGATGCAGCACTCCGCCGGGTCCCGGAGTTGGGGCCCTTGTTTGAATCAGCAGGTGGCGGAGTACAACAGGAAAGGGCAGCAGAAGAAAGAGCAGCAGAGCAGGGCACAGAGGCCGGCGAAGGTATGGAGGTAGAGACTGTCATTTGCGATTGACTCGCGGACGAGTCAAAGGATTGTGGTCGAGGCCTGTTGGGGCCCTTGTTTTTGTTTAAGTTTTGAATTTTGAACTTGGACTCTTTTTGAGTTGCGGAGGGAATACACACAGCTAACGCGACCGCACCGCGCGACCAGGAGTTGCGGAGCTAACAAGGCGATGCGGAAGCACTTGATAACTGGAGGTAGAACAACGATAAGTACAGATGAAAGAGATACAACAGAGAATAGGAAGTAGAACATGCAGATATCAGAAGAGAAGTCGGGAAAAGCCAGAGCAAAGACGCAGAGAAGCCGCCAGTCGCGGCGAGCGGGTGAATAAAAGGCAATCACCCGGCTGCAGAAGATGATGGTTGGTTGATTGGTTGATCGGTTACTGTTGCGGGATGATTGAATGCGGAAGCAGCCGCGGAGAAATCAGACTTGTTCTCTCCATTGGTTTCTACTCTCTATGTTTTGTATTCTCTGTTCTTAGATTCATCTGTATCTGATATATGGGTTATCAGAGAAGGAAGCTGTGTAATCTTGTATTTGGCTGAAGACTAATGAAAAGAAGGATTGCTGTCTTTATGTTTATGTGTTAAGATGTGTTTACCATGCTTTAAAATTTTTAAGTTGCGACTGTCGATATACTTGATTGGTGATCTTGCATGAATATTCTGGTATATGTAACGGATTCTCTTTCTTTCTGTGGTTGCGGGTTTATTCCTCGTCTGTGATTTCTTCCCCTTTCCCAGGTGGTCGCGGCACGCCTCGGGTGAGACGCTCTGTTCTTCCCGAACAGGGTGAAAATGCCGGCGTGTTACTAGACTACACCGGACCCTTGTTGGCCACAACCCTGTGAACCTGGGTCTTGCCCGCGAGACCTTATTTTTCGCCAACAGGCACAATTTGAAGCATAGTGCCCATGCTCATGAAAGTGAAAACATATGATCTTGGACAAGTATCTCTTGCCCTTGTCACCTTGCGACTTCTTTCCCTTGGATTTCTTTCCTTTTCTGACAAATGGAAAATCTTCTTATTCGTTGGCGTTGGAGGTCCCATCTCTAGTGTTCCGCCTTATCTCTTCTATTACCAATTCATACCACAATCATTCCCATTCTAGTAACTTCTCCCTCCCATTCACAAAGTCCTGGTAACTATGCTAGCTCTTGGGAAGGCCTAGAAGTGCTAGGCTCACCAAATCATCCTTGGCTACGGTCACACCAACACTTCCAAGCTCATCTCGACATTGAGTGAACTTCGCCAAGTATGTTGGTATCATCTCACCCTCCTCCTTCTTGATCTTTCTGAGCTTTTCCTTCAACACCAACTTCCTTTGGTCGATGTTGTTCTGAAACAGATATATCAAGGCCTTCCATGTAGCATATGGAGTCGCCTTCCCATGGAGACTCGAGACAATATGATCTCAAATTACCTCTAACAATATCCTTCTCTCCTTTGCTACCTTCTTATATCGTGCATCAATAAGTTGGGCATATGTTGTTGCGTTCTTGGGAATATAAAAATCTATGAATTCCTTCAACCCATTGTCCTCCAATTCTACCTCCATCACATCCTTCCATGCAATATAATTTGAATTTCCCTTGAGTGAAAATTCGAGTCTCAAGCCATTGAAAGACATCTTGATCTGCTGTTGGATCCTGAAGAATAAATCTGGAAATTTGAACATGTTCAAGACAAACTCAATTTATTCTCTTATATTGTGATTCCTAGCACTCTGATACCATGTAGAAATTATATAGAATCTCTATACCAATGGATTCAATCCTATCATGTAATGTACTAAAACAAGATACTGAATCCTTCTAATATATTTGTGGAATATAAAACACGATCACTCAATCACATGCAAGTAAGAGAAAGAACTGAATCAATCACACAACACAGTATGTTCTTGGGGAAAGAACCTGCTTGAAACCCCTTTATCATATGTTTTACATAGTCAAATAATCATCAAACAATACAATGCTTTCTCACACAGTGAAAATCCTGCACTCTACCGATCGTCTCACCTTGATCCTACTCAAAACTGACTAGCAATTCTCAGGAAAATTTGACCAACACTTAGACAATTCTCAGCCCCTACTTAGCCCAGCCTTTCTCACGCAATTCCTAGGAAATTAATCCCTATTAAATAGGATAATCAACCTTCTTTGACTGCGCAATCCATCATGAGCCTTCATGTGACTTTGTAATTGCGCCCGGGAAATTTACTAATAATACAATTGATAGTTATCATCCTTTTAGCCTCTATCTCAATTGCGTTTTCATCAGAGTTGACATGCTTGCAGCTATTAATAATGAATCATTAGTTATCTGATTTATCACTACTTGTGAATTAAATATAATTTAATTCACTAGACCTCTCACTAATTCATCACTCAGTTAGAACTAGTTAAACTAATTTTAACTCAATTAATTTGAGTTAACTTATTACACTCACACCACACTAGTGCTACAAATGCAACTGGACCCCCAAAATATTAGCATCACTCTACATGCCTCATCTTAGACCCTCAACTCGAAATTCTTGAGCTAACTCAGTCTTCATGAATTATTTAACTAATACAAGTTGTTATGAGATGAAATTAAAATTTATTTTCCAATTTATTTAAGGGAAAAATAAATTAAACACACACTTTTAGCACTAATGTGTAACTGAATTCCTCACCAATGTGTGACTGGAGTCCCACACTAGTATGTGGTCAATTTTTTTCCTTTCTGGTTGCCAATTTCACTGTTTCTTGTTGCAAATTTCAACATCAAGAAGAAATAAGACTTAGATTACAAGATACCAATATGCCTAAAGAGATTTAAGATATTCAACACCAATAGATTTAAGATAAGAATGCTTTAGTGAGTGTTTATTAGATGTAAACTTGAATCTTATAGATCAACTCAGAACAATGAATGTGTTAGTGCACTTAAGTCATTTCTCTAATAACTCATGAAACAAGAGCAAGTATAGATCATGAGAAAAGAGAGATCTTAAAGCTTATGAGAAATTATCAAACTCTTAGGACAACAACAATTAAATCACTCTAGATCAAGAATTAGCAAGCATGTGAAACAAATTATGACTAATGAAATCCTAAGAGACTTGCCAAGAAAGATACAATTTAATTAACCTTCTTATGATGAATTACTTAGAGTTATATCAGATCTGGAGACACTCATTACAACAGTAAGAAAGTCATGCAAACAATGAGCTATCAATGTGAGAATGTGTGCCAAATTGTGCCCAATAATTTCCAAGTGCTAGAACAACCTTGAAAATATGAAATTATGAGTTTTTAACCATCTTAAGATTTAGTATTCAGAAAATAACAGATCTGATCACACTTTTATTCAGAGATATCAGTCACTACAAATTAAAGGTTTATGCCCAAATATTGATTCCCATGATACTTAGATGTTATGAAAATATGTTATATATCATATCAATCAATTTGATGCCTCTTAATGTGTTCCTTCAAATTTATATCATATATGATCTATTTGATTATGCATAGATATTTCCATCCAACAAACAAGTATATATAAGCTCAATATTCAATGCCTGACTTACCAAAACACTATTAAAATTTTATCATGAAACTTTTAGTATGTTTAGGCAATTTATGAATGAATTTTAGAGCATTTAAACTTGAATTTGGCCACTATTTTGAATGATTAAGAGAGTTGTAGCAAACAAAGATGAAAATGAAGGGTTTTGAGATCAAACTGTAGGCCAAAGACCTTGAATATTGCTTGCCCAAGTTGCCAATTTTTTTCCAATGAACTTGGAACTTGAAAACACCAAACTTGAGTCAATTTATTCCTACAAAACCAACCAACATTCAGTCCAGAAATTTTAGAGATGGGAAGAGGGAAAACTAGGGCCAAGAATGGCTAACACTAGGCCTAATAGAGCTAGCGTTGGGTTAGAAGAGGCCTATAAGGCCTAGTGGCTAGGGAATAAGGTCGAAGATAGGATAAAAAGGGTAAAAAAGAAGGCCAAGGGGTATAAGGAAGAAGAAGAAGGAGGAGGAGGACAAGGCTAGGAGAGGGGCTAGAAAGGCCACATAAAGCCCTTAAGGAAGCCTTCTAGGGTCTATGAGGGGGTTTGAGGCCTTCTATTACTACACTTAGGCCAAAAATTCCCTTAAATCCCCACGGACAAGGGAAAGGAGGAGGTCGAGGCCCTTACAGGCTTACGACCAACCTCTAAGAGACTTGGAAGGGTGACATAGGGCCCTAAAGGGATGAGAGAGGTGTTCAAAGGGCTGATTTTATGCCTGTAGGAAAACATTGCTTCTTAGAGCCCTAAAAATTTTCAAAACCCTCGCCAAAAAATCAATTTGCTTCATATCTTCAATTTTCCTGCAGAATTTCTTCAGTAGTTGGCCCTGCACAAAATTAGGAGACTAGATCTTAACCTCAAGGGCCTAGATCTAGCTCGAATCAATATATTTTCCTTTGATATCATCTGCACAAATGAATTTGCAAATACCAAAAACCTAAATATATACAAAAAAAATCAAAATAATTCAAAACCCAAAAACCTCGGATAACTTATTTACAAAAATCTATTTCACAAATGTATTCACAAAATATACATGTGAAAATTGCTAAAACTAATTTTGAGAAATTAAATTATTCTAAATATTTGATAATGGATAAATGTATTTTGAAAGATAAATGTTGAAACCACATCCTTAGCAACGTTAGAGAACCATAAAAATAATTGGGATCCAAACAAAGTCAACCTATGTCCACAGTTTGTGAACTTGGATTCCAAGGGTTGGGGAACCTGCAAACACTATATATTTATCAAATATAACCATTAGAACACATAGTGAATCAGATCACCTAAGATAATCCCACATCTTACCAATAAAATATTCCTATCACCTACAATGAAATAACGATTAATAATAATTATAGATAAAAAAATAGGAATGCCCATACCCAACATGCACCACAAATCAATAGATTAGAGACACAATGAAATGTGCCCCACAATATTTATTATGAATATTCCAATGTTTCCAATGGGACAATAATTTACATCAAATTTTTAGAGTTACATTAGCCAAAATCATATGGCTTGAGACATAAATGACTCTTGATTTATAGATAAATCCACTAAGTGGGAAATTAACAGCTAGTTGGCTTGATCCTCGTCAAAATAATATCGGTCGTCGATAAATCCTTGATCAAATTTTAATCTCTGTTGTTGAAATAATTATTTTTGAGGAATTTTCTAATTTCTCATTAAAACCATTTTTTATTAGCTCAAAAATAATTATTTTGAGCTAATTTCCTCAAAAATTTTACTATAACTTAACCACGTGTTGAAGAATGTAACTAGGTTCAGTCTTCATATTTTTATTTGAGTCATAATGAAACATATTTATCAAAATAAAGAAAAGAAATTATTATTATTATTATTATTATTATTATGACTTATTAAAGGATGGGTTTCATGCTTGGGTCATCATGTTCTAGGTCAAAGTCCCCATTGAGGACTTCTAGATTTTATCTTGAGTCATTATAGTCATTGTCCATTTTATGAGACCCTTCTTGGGATTTTGAATCATGTAAAAAGATTTATTATTGAGTCAAATATGTCATTTTTCAACTCCACACCAAGACGACCCTAACATGATCAAGTCGGACTACACGAAGGTAATTCAAACTCCAGAGGAGGCTATATATAAAGTGTAATTCAACTCATTTTAAGTGTCCACTCACAAGTTAGATATATAAGCAGAAGAAGCAGAAATATACAAAATTGCAAGAGAAGAAGAAGGATTCCAAGATCAAATTTTTCTGGGTCATTTCTCTCACAAGTGTGAAGTTTCTTGGTTATTTTATCAAGGTCAAAGTTGCTACTGCATCAAGGTTGAAACTGCTACTACATCAAGGTCGAATATGTTGTTGCATGAGGGTCGAAGTTTTTGTTGCTTCTACGTTGACGTTTTTTTGTCGGTATTAGATCAAAGTGTTCCTACTATTGTTGTTTTTGTTCTAGGTCGAAGTTGTTGTTGGAAGGTTATCATCTACATAAGAAGGGAAGGGTTAACTTGGTGATTAGAGGAAGTATGTGTCTAGGTCAAATAGTCTTGGATTATCTCGTAAAACTATTTAAGGAAGATTTTTTGACTGGGTTTTCCCCTAGATAGGAGTTTTTCCCTGGTTGTCCACCTACATCTAGTGTCCTTGATCTTTGTGTTATTGTTTTGGTAATTTCTTAATGAACTAAGATAAAATAATAACATAAGAAACTTAATAAGAACATAATAAAATCACAAGTAATTATCATCGTAAAGAAAATATTTCTACTTTTCTGATTTTCCAACATGGTATCAAAGCTAAGTTGAAGAAGAAGAAAAAAAGACATCTTGAAGATCTATTGAAAGGAGAATAAGAAATCTCAAGAAGTTTTAATAAGGGTCATCAAAGAGGATCATATAAGAAAATAAGCCTCCTATCTGCAAGAACCATGTATAACTAAATAGAGGGAGAAAACAAATTAGAAGCAGCATCCAATTACATGGTTTGGAAAAAGAGGATAGATCTAATCCTAAAAAAGAATAAAGTCTTGGATTTAGTGAAAGTAAAAGTGAAGAAACCTTCAGAAGGATCAAGCGAGGTAGATAAAGTAGAGTTTAGAGAGTTATAAATATTGTCCTTGATCCTAATGGTAGATGGTATAAAGCAAAACCTTATCCCATACATTTCAAACATAGACTCCACTCAAGAGATGTATGAAGCCTTATCCAAAATTTTCACCATCAAGAATATTGGTCAAGTTGCAAGTCTTAAGAATGCAATGAGGACCATGAAAATGAAAAATGATGATATTATGGCTTCTTTATTTATAATAATATCTAGAATTAGAGATTATCTCCAAACCATATAGGAGATAGTACCTGAGAAATAACTCATGATCACTACACTTCTGCAATTGCCACCTTCTTAGAGTGCCTTTGATTCAGGGATCAACAGTGGGAAGGAAACTACTACATTCAAGAAATTATGGAATGCATGTAGTCAAGAATAAGTGATAATCTCATTAGTAACCAAAAAAGAGAATGAATAAGAGACAATTTCAAATACCTAATCCGATCATAACAAGAAAAAAGGAACCTTCAAGAAGTATAAAGGACCAAGAAGTAAGGTGTACCTATCCAAGATAGAATGTTACAATTATCACAAGATGGGTCACCATATAAATTATTGTCCCAACAATCCTAGGAATAAAAGGAGAAATAGGGATCAAGCAAACTTTGCCAAAGAAGGTTCACCAAAGAAGAAGAACATGGAAGGAACTGAAGTCAAAGACCTATTTTCTAGGGACGTCTAGGAACTCTATATCCTTCTACTATGAGTTCTGAATTATTTTCCTTTATGCCTTGATTTCTATTATTTATAGGTTCAACATGCTTTGGAAAAAAAAATTGAACTTTTATAGGTATCTCTCGAGATTGGTGTTGGGGCCTTTGTTTTGGACAAAACAGTTTTGGAGTTGCGGAGAGTTAGAAGACAGGTGGCGGAACACAATCAAGGTAGGCAGGGAGCTGTCACGGTTACGGAAAACCAGAAGACAGGTGGCAGGGCATAGACAGAAAATGACGCAAATGGTAAAGATGGGAGACAAAAAACAAACAGTAGAACTCCCAGTGATAAAGAATAAATGGAAGGAAGCGGAGCGCAAGGGAGTAGACAAGCGCAAAAGAGGCAAGGACTGATAGTGTCAGTCGACATGAACAAATAAGTAGGAAAGAAGTGACAACAAAGTTAGTTTGTTAGTTAGCTAGTCAGTCAGAGCGGGAGGCTGATAGGAGGTAGAGCCTCGGGAGAGCTCTATGTGAAGCCTTTTGTATTGAAATGAATTGTAATAGACTCTGCAGAGTATTTATATGTTGTTTTGATCCAAGTTAATGGAATTGGATTGTTGTTTTGTTGTGTATCATGAATTGGTTGATGCTTACTTGATTGTGTTGAATGTATGCCTAGTTTAAATTTTAATTCGGTACTCTGAACATGTCATGATGAACGATAGCTTACTTCTTGGAGTTGAGATATATATATGTCTTCTATATGATCATAATTATTATATGTGCTAGTAATATTTCCTCAACATCAATGATCTAGCCTCTAATCTTAGTAAGGTCACGGCACGCCTCGGGTGAGACTCCTTGCTCCCTTTAGCAGGGTGAAAATGCCGGCGTTGTCCTAGACTACTATGGAAACCTTGTTGGCCTCAAGCCTGAACCTGGGTCTTGCCCAGAGACCTCCTTTTTCGCCAACAAATGGTTCCATTGTCGGGACTTGAAAATTTATTTAGAAGCTAGATCATGGTATCGAGGATCTATGCGGAGGAGCTATGAAGCTGTTGGTACAAGCACATAGATCAGCTCATATCGCAACAAGCAGAATGTCGGCAACAGAAGGAAAAGTCTATCAAGGGTCGAGTCCTATTTTTCGACTCTGCGAGTGACCTATATGAAATTTTTTGGGGAAAGTTTCCCGAAGAGCTTTACAATTGGTTGCGTAGAATCTAGATCAAGTCACTCCCTGAAGGATTGCATAGAGTTTGTCGCAATTGGACGCACACAGATCTAGTAGCACTACATCGGATAGATACAGATCTAATCCGAGCAGTAGATTTTTGGGTACAAACTACCTTGGAGGGGTACATTGTGGATTTTGCAACCGAGTGTTACCAATCTTTTACAAAATCCAAAGACATATTTAGATCTGGGTTGCGGGGAGAAGTGTGAAAGAAATCACGTTGTGGATTAAAGCTATAATGGTGGATGAGGGTTTGATGTCATTCCAAAACCCTGATATGGACACATAAACCTCCAGTACTGGGGGAAGGAGTTGAGGGAAATATGCTACAAGTAAAGAAAAAGGGGGAATAGGGATATGGATGCCAGAACCTCCAGTAGGTTGACAGAGTGGAGAGCACATCGGAGGGAGTAGATTGTTGAGAAGTGGCGGGAAAGGGCGACTAGAGAATTTGAGAAGCAGGAGGAGAATCAACAGAACAAGGAAAAGGCACCGCAGATGACAAAGGAAAGAGAAGGTCAGATGGGATCCCAAGGAATGGAAGGGAATGTTAAGGAAGTTAGGAAAGTTTATAGGAGCCCAGCCCGAAGAGAAAAGGGAGAAAAATCCAATGAGGAGGACACACACCCCGAGGAGGAGTCTGATGTGGAGCTGCATGTTGCGATGGAGCAACTATTCCAAGAGAGGTCGGCACCCATAACGCAAGGTAATCCTATTCCCAAAGTTTCAAGTAGCACTAGTCCTAACCTTCCCCTAGTACTCTATCATCCACCTGATAAGTTCTTTATTAAGTTACGGCAGTTTAGCAAGTTGAGTAGTACTAAATCCATAGTACAAATATATACTAGCAATAGTGTTGGTAGTGGAATCTCTCAGCCAGGAAGCAGAGGTTTTGTTTTAGTACTACCAACACAAGGAAAGATGGTGGGATTGTTCATTTGATACCTAGAATTCTATGGAAAAAGTAACAATGATGTAGAACAACATTGATATCTCTGTGAAGCAATTTGGAGAGCTCGACAGACACCAGATGTAGTGAATTTAATTGAGTTTCAAACCACACTGAGGGAAAGAGCTTTGCGCTGGTTCATTAAATGGTCATAAGCACACTAGAACCCAGCAATAGACAATGTTAAGAAATAGTTTTTCCAATAATTCAAATTTCCTCAGACGAATCAGCAAGGATTGTGTAAGCTATGGGAAATAAAACAGCACAAAGGAGAAACAACCAGGGATTTTATGAGAATATTTAAATACGTGATTCGAAAGCTAAGTTACCTAATCGATCCTAATCACCAGCGGGATTGGTTCATCAAAGCACTCCTGCCATTGACAAGGACACCGTTGACACAACAAAATATTGATACCCTTCAGGATGCTCTCGAGCAAGCCATGAAAATAGAAGGAATGGTGGGATACTCGCAGGAGTTCAGAGGAGGGGAAATGGTACAAGATCCATCCATACTAGGACTACAACATCAAATAGCCATTTCGACGAAGAAACTGAGAGATATTCAACCAGCATGACCTACAAGGCCCAACGTGTGGTGCACAAATTGCTTGATGGAAGGACACGTGGCCATAGAATGTCCGAGGTTGCGTGGACCAAACATTGGAACTTCAGCCATCGAAACACAAGGGGCTCCACCAGTCGATGGAGTTGCGCAGATAAATACTCAAGGGCTATACCAACCGCAACCCCACATCCCATGGTTCCCCAATCAATAGAATCAAACATCAGCATAATTCTGCAAGATATGCAAAGGTATTGGTCATCCTCCACGACTGTGTCCAATTCTGCAAAAATACTCAAATGTTCCAAACAATATCTACAATGAATTTTGTGCCTCTACAACTCATAATACAGAGCAATGCAGAGCTCTTGATGCATTGGCAGAACAATTAGATAGTTTGTCTTATAGAGTAAATGAGACTCCAAGGGGGTGAGGACAAGGAATGAGAGGTAGCAGAACTAGAGGAAGAGGACCATTAAGGTGTTACAACTATGATCAGGAAGGGCATGTAGCGAGAGAATGTCTGCTACCCAGGAGACCATGGTGCTATCAATACAGAGTCAATGCACATGCTATTGAAGACTACCCAAAGCTAATTAAGAGATGGGAAGAGAGAGCCAGACAAAGGCGAGCTAACCTGGTTAATGAAGAACCAAGGATAGTTGAGGCTCGGCCCATGCAAATTGTAGTTATAGTCACGTGAGGAGGGAAGAAAATAGGAGAGGATGCACAAGACATCGACCCGATAAAGCTAATGAAACCTGCATCCCCAAAGAAATCTTTCAGCCTAGACCGAAAAAAGTAGTATTTCAAAGAAGAACTAGAAACATTTTCACAAATAGGAAGACATCAGAGTGTGGAAATTTCACAGCAATCCAGCGAATGAGGGAAGGGAATCCCTACAAGCACACTGATAGAAGAGTGGTTCCAACTATTCCAGAAAATTGTGAACAATAGACAAATGCTGGAACAATTAAAGAAAAATATGGAAATGGTTGTGCAAGGAGAAGCAAGACCTGGAGACTCAAGAAATTCAACTGAAAAATACATAAGAAGAGTTAAAAGAAATAAGAGAAGGACTGGAAAGGAGTTCTGTGTAAACACTTAAGTTATGGGATTCCAAATCAGAGATACAATGCTAGATCTCGGATCAGATGTCAACATTCTACACTGAAAGACATGGGAAGCACTGGGAAAAATGAAGCTAACATACTCACCAATATAACTCAAAATGGAAAATAAATACTGTATTGTACCAATAGGAAGGCTAGAAGAATTTAAGGTTGATGTCGCGGGAGTAAAGACCTATACAAACTTTGAAGTAATAGACACCATGGGTGACAAGGATCCCTATCCTACCTTGCTCATCACCAGACAATATTAAATCATCAACATAAAGAACAATGATTAAAAGCTTACCCTCCACCACAATTTGGTATAGGTTTGCATCCGCCTCACTCTTGGTGAAGCCAAGTCCAGTGAAATAGTTTTCGATCCAAGTGTACCTAGCATGGGGTGCTTACTTCAGCCCATGCATTGATCTTTTGAGTCTGCACACATGTGAGTCACTGCTAAAGATCTGAAATCCTTCAAGTTGTTCAATGTACACTTCTTCCTCAATGATCCCATTAAGGAACGTAGTCTTCACATCCATATGATGAATGTGCCAGCCCATTTGCACTGAGAGAGCAAGGATGATCCTTATGGAAGAATACCGTGCGACAAGTGCAAAGATTTCTTCATAATAAATCCCCTAGATTTGTGAGAAGCCTCAGGCCACAAATATTTCCTTATACTTCTAAACACTCCCATTAGCAGCTTTCTTTACCTTGTAGATCCATATTGAACCTACCACTGATTTATCAACCGTCCTTGGAACAATTTCCGAAGCATTTTTTCTGACAATGGACTCATACTCCTCCACCATTGCATCTACCCATGTGGGCTCCTGCACTGCTTCCTAAAAGGAAGATGGCTCAGTCACAATACATTTGCTCATGATAGCCATGTATCTAGTGAATCGGTCAGGAGACTGTCTCTGTTTGCGTTGTGAATTAGGGACTCCTACATTCTGTGCCACATCAAGCTTCAACCTCTTAGCTTCTGTGGTACGCCTTCTACCAGTTCTGATGTTTGGCTCTGCATGAGTGGACTCCTACACTTCATGAAACTCCTCCTGTGGCTGATCCACATCTAGAGGCTCATCTTTGGGAACAAAAAGTTCCTCCTCTGCATGTAAGTCTCGCTCCCTCCCAAGCAACAACTTCATGGATTTCTCCTCGTTGAATTTTATATCCCGTCACACCACAGTCATTCGAATGTTTGGAAAATACACACAATAATTATGGGGTGATTTTGTGTACCCCACAAATATCCAAACTTCAGCAGTCGGCTCCAACTTCTTCTTGGCGTCCTTGGTCACATGCACATAAACAGATGAGCCAAAAATCTTAAAATGTGAAACATCCGGTTTCTTACCAGTAAAAGATTCTTTAGGTGTACTCATGCCAAGTACTCTATGAGGACAACAATTTTGCACATAAACCAAAGTGTTGCATGCTTCCACCCACAAGTGCATTGATAGGCCCTGATCATGCAGCATATCTCGTGCAGCACCCACGATCTTTATGTTATTCCTCACCATGACCCCATTTTGCTGTGGGTTATGAGGCGCTACGAGTTCTCTTTGAATTCCTTCTTTGCTACAGAAGTCTTTGAATTCGTTTGAGATGTATTCACCACCATTATCGCTCCTCAAAGCCTTCACTTGCTTCCCTGACACTTTCTCCACCAATGCTGTAAACTCATAACTTTGAGAATGTTTTACCCTTCTTCTACATGAAGAAGATCCAGCATCTATGAGAAAATTCATCAACAAAAATAACATAATACGTGTTTTGTTGTTGAAGCAACAGAGAATAGTCCACACATGTCTGTGTGAACTCTCTATAGGATCACAGAAGCATGATTCTCCTTTTCATGAAAGGTGGTCTTCACAAACTTACCAATAGTACATTCCTTGCACTGATCTAACTGCGCAAGTGTACCCTTGGGAAGTCCAGTAGAAATCTGCTGAAAATTTTTTAGGGTGCCATGGTGAAGATGGCCCAATCGCCTATGCCATAATTCGCCCTCATCCCGGCTCACCACTTCTTCTGCTTTTCCCACCATTGTAGCGCATCCATCTACCTCCAGCTTGTAGAGATTCTTAACTCGAATCCCTATCCTCTTGGTTTGACTTGTTGTTTTATGTCGTAGGAAATATTTTCCATTGCTGAAAACAATGTCATAACCTCTGTCATCCAACATCGCGAGTAAGACCAAGTTTTTCTTCAGACCTGGAACATGCATAACATCTTTCAACAGAAATGGTTTACCTGACTCCCTCTCAAAGGTAATGGTACCAATGTTAGTCACACTGTATCATCCGTCGTCTCCCATCTCTATATGCATTTGGAGATCTTTCTCCTCCAAGTCACTGAAAAGCTCATTATCTCCCATCATGTGGAAGGAAGCACCACTATCAACATACCACACTGATCCAATTGCACTTAATACCAAGCATGTGATCAAAGAGAAATCAAGTTAAAATTACGAGGCAAGGGCCTCACCAGCTGCAGCTGCAGCAGCCTTCTTTTTCTTCTTCTGTGGGTAGTTAGTGGTGATATGCCCATGTTCGTGACAGTGAAAACACTTCACTTCAGACAAATTCAGCTTCTTCCCTTCACACTCGGATTTTGAGTGGAATTTATTCCCCTCCCCTTTCCTTTCCTTGGCAGCCAAAGCACAATCCTCTTCATCATCATGCTTTGATGAAGAGCCATCTCTAGTGTTCCACATGAACTCCTCCTACACTAGATACGACCACAGTCGTTACCAATCTGGCAGTTTTTCCCATCCGTTGACAGAGTCTTGATAACTGTGCCAACTCTTAGGAAGTCCCAAGAGATCCAAACTCACCAAATCATCATTAGAAACCATGATTCCCACACTCCCAAGTTCCTCCCGACATTGGACAAACTTTGTGAGATACTTAGGAATATTGTCACCCTTCTCCATCTTGATCTTTCTGATTTTATCCTTCAGCACCAATTTCCTATGGTCACTACTGCTTTGGAAAATATCTGTCAAAGCTTTCCACATTGAAAATAGAGTGGCTTTCCCATGAAGGCTTGAGCCAATATGGTCTCACACACCTTCCAACAGAATCCTTCTCGTCTTCGCTACTTTCTTTTGCCAGGCATCAAGTAATGCAGCATCCGTCGAAGTGGGCATAGGAACATCACTGGCGATGAATTCTTTCAAGCCATTATCTTCAAGAACTACCTCCATACTATCCTTTCATGCAATTTAGTTCGAGTTTCCCTCGAGTGCATACTCTAACCGCAAACCATTGAAATCCATTTCCATTTTTACTCAATTTTCGCACCAAGAAATTCTTGCAGCAAATTCGAATTGTTTCCACCAACAAACTCAACTACTACTCCAATATTGCAATCTTCTTTGCTCTAATACCATGTATAAATTTTAATACAGTTATGTATTTCCTGGATTCTCCTGATCTAACAATTATATGCCACTATTAAATACAAAATCCTTCTACTTAAATCTTTGCGGAAATTTAATCGCCAATTGCAAACACATGAAGAAAGATCAATCACACATAACACAGATGTTTTTATCAAGAAAACATAAAGCTAAAAACCCCACTATCATATATTATGTATATATCATGGATCATGAAACAATCTCATACAAAGCTCTAATCCAAGAGCTCTTAGTACGATATACAATCATCTCACACTGTCATACAAAAATTGGCAAATACATGCGCCAATTTTTTGCCTCCTGGCAACCTACCTCCACTGCACAATCCCTATTGATCACAATCCCTGAATGAATTAGATCTTTCCTTGCCTTGACTCCGTAATCCTCATTGGCATCTCCAATGAGTGTTTGGTTGCATGAGTGCACCCACTATAGTCACAACTGATACTCAAATTGTCCCTTTCACCTATCTCTCAACTGGGTCTCCACTAGATCTGACATGCATGTAGTTAACAGTAGTAAATATTTAGTTGCATGTGAGACACTACTTGTGAATTAATTAAATAATTAATTCACTGACCTATCACTAGTGTATGTTCAGTTACAACTAGCACAACTAATTTTAACTCACTTAACTGAGTTAAACTACTTTATAACTCACATAACTATATATCCAACTCTGTTACAACTTCGAATCACTCAGTTAAAACTAAGTCCACTTGCATGTCCCACCAACCAACCTTTGAACTCGAATTTCCCATAAATAACTTGTTTTCCACTTCAGTTAACTATTTCCAAGTGCTTCATGAGAATATATTAATATCTATTGTCCAATTATTATTAAGGGCTAATAATAATAGACATGCATTCTATTTTTAGATATGAAATCCACGAACTGAATTCGCAAATGCATTCCAAAAATAGATGCCCATCCATACATTTAATTTTCTCAACCATATATAGATAGATTCCTGCTATAAATAGACTTTTCTCAACATTCTAAAAATAGACATACACCTAAAAATAACATGCGGGCCACACCTAGTGTAGGTTCTTATTTTTCACTAGAATCATCATCTTGTTGAATCTCAACATGGGAGTGTCACAACGAAGTTGTAGGAGGCCATGTCGGTGCAAAACCCACTGCAAGGAAAATACTACATGCAGGATTATGGTGGATCACAGTGCACAAAGATAGTAAGGAATATGTGAAGAAATGTGATGTCTCCTAAAGAACAAGACGACCATCACACCATGATGAGTTTCCAATGCAACCTGTGAGGGATATGCAATCATTTTAGAAATGGGTCGTCAAATTCATAGGACCAATTACACCAATGGCGTGACACTCACAGGAAAGATATATAGTCACAACAATTGACTATCTCACAACATGGGTAGAGGCAACACTAGTAAGGGATTGTACAACAGACACAACAGCCAGATTTATTAATGAGAACGTCATTAGCAGGTTCGGTTGTCCAAGGATCCTAACAAGTGATCAAGGCACGTATTTCATTAATGCTACAGTTAAATCACTGCTAGAAAACTTTATGATACAACACCACAAGAGCAGCCCGTACCACCCTCAGGCTAATGGAACCGTCGAGGCATTCAACAAAATCTTGGAGAAAGGAATAACAAAGATATGCAACGCTAACCGTGATGACTGGGATGAAAGGATACTAGCCACGTTGTGGGCATACAGGACAACCATAAAGAGACTGCATAATCAGACTCCATTCCAGTTGGTATACAAGAAAGGCGCAGTAATACCAACTGAATTTATCATGCCAAGCCTATTAATAGCTTCAACAACACACATGACATAATAAGACTCCATCTCTGCATGCCTCCATGAATTGCAGGAGCTTGAAGAAGATAGATTTTTGGCGGATTTCCATCAATTAGTACAGAAATAGCGACAAAAATCCTGGCATGACCGCCACATCAAGCACAAAAAAATCAATATTAGTGGAAAATTATTTCTCTATGACAACAAATTCTAGAAGTTCCCGGGGAAGCTTAGAATGCGATGGATGGGACCGTATTACGTCATAGAGATAAAATACTCAAGCGCAGTCAGACTGGCACAACTAGACGGAGAAATACCTCAAGGATGGGTGAACGACGCACGCTTGAAACCCTATCATGAGTAAGCACCACAATTTTTTTCTTTTAATAACTCTCGCAACCAAGAGCAGTCAGTAGAGTAGAGTCAATAACTCTGTCGCAACCGAGATGAGCCATATAATAGTTATGTTTTAATCTTTTCATCCCATTAGAATAGGAATCCTCAATAAGCCCATAAATTCGCGCAAAAACAGCAATCGTCCCTGTTGTGATGTGGAGACCACATCACAACCAATTGTGGTTCGGGAGGATAGTCTACAGTGTCACATAGCCTAAGCATGTCAAATATCATTCACTCATAATGACCCATCATACTGTTGTCAGTTCATAAGATCACCCAAATTTGAAAAATAATTACCATAATTAGTAACCCCCATACTATAATAAAGTTGCCATATTAAGCCATAATTATTGCCCTTCATGTCTACCCGACTCCTGCAGCCAGCATCAGCATTGTCAGAATACATGTCACCCTGATAACTAATCAGACAATTATAGTCGTGGGAAAGACAATAGGAATTAATTAGTTATGGAAATGCATCAACATCATTCGTGCCAGCAATATTAATTAACCCACATGAAGGAGGGAAACACCAGAATGCCGAAAAATTACGAGTTATCAGAGAAAGAAACATCTATAACAATAAACCCAATTTCAGCAGCAGAAGTTCAAAGTACAAGACTAGTAGCAGAAGTTAAGAGCAGTAGACTAGCAGTAGAAGTTCAGAGCAATAGAATAGCAACAGCAGTTCAAGTATACAGTGGAAGGAAGAAAATTACAAAGATGTCTATCTCAGTCATCGAGCCTGAGCTCGATGGAAGAATTCAAAGGATGGAGTTGCTGATAGGAAAATATGACAATGCCTCATTGATAGATATAGAATTCACAGACTTGTACCAGTTTCCAACCATGAAAAGGGAGGTTTACATAAAAAATTATGCAAAGGAGGGAGGAGGTGAAGCAGCGAAGGTGCACCCAGACTTCAGAGGAATCAAGAGGTTAACTATCCTACACCTCAAGAGCCTTCCGGTATTCGGGAGGACGGGAGCAGCAATGCAATGCACTAAGTTCTTGATGAGTAGAATTCAAAATGGATCAGTATGGCTTGGGAGGGAGATCCCAATTCATGCGGAAGACATTCACAGATTTACAGGATTATCAGCAACCGGAAATGATGTCTCATCAACCTTTCAAAATATGTCCAAGAGAGCTAAGAATACAGGAGATTGCGACTACTACAGAAAGTACAAAACAAGAAGAGGAGGAAAGCGAGAAAAAATCGATCTCATTAACAACCCAGCGATAAAATTCACCTGCTATTTGATAGCTGGGAAAACGATGAGGCACTACACTAAGGGGGAATGCACCCTGGACACAATCTCAGTCGCGAAGCATTTCATTCAAGGAGCACAACTGAATTGGTGCACATTCTTGTTAAATGAGATGTTTGAGGCTTGCAAGGACAACTACATGCGAGCCACAGGGTTCATATATGGTTATCTGATCATGACCCTCGCAATGTGGAAGTGGAGTCCACCAGGGATCAGACAGCTCGCAGAGATTACTGACGACCAACAAATGGCCCTAAGGTTCACGCCATGGAGAGTATTACGGGACCCAAGTACCAAAGAGGTCAATGAGGAAGCTTTTACAGTCTAGTACAGACAGATAGTCGACGTGGTTGGGAGACATCAAAGAGTTCCAAGAAGCCTACTGGATAGGTACTTTCCACAAATATGGTTTGGGGTGACCCAAGGTAGAACTTATGTCCAACCAAGTTGCGTGGATGAAAATACTTTCCATAAGAAGCCATTGAAGTTCCAAGTAAAGGAAGAGGCCTTTCACACAGAAGTTTCTTCATGGCCAAGAGTAGCAATGGAGATCAGAAGCGAGATCCCATTTTACTCATTTGATGCAATGCTACCAAAAGCACTCCCAGGGAGAATTGCATAAACACCCATAGATCTCTAATAACCGCAACTACAAATCACTATTGGACCAGTTCGACACACAAGTAAAAGGCTTCAATAAGGTAATAGAAACTCTTAGCATCACATCTACTGTATTTCCAACTTTTTCTCAGTTTCAAACATTAAATTCTGCATCCCTGTCCACCACCACCCCATCCTTACTGCACTACCTTCCACCGCATTCAACTCCCCATCGTTGACCACAGTCACTCCAATCTGCAAAACCAAGCCGACTAAGCCCCCAATACCAACACCTAAAGGAAAAAGAGCACGAACCACGAGACCTGAATAAGTGGTTGATCTCATGGGAGAAGACCAACCCCAACCTATAGTGACAGGAATGTTAATTCAAGAAGAGCCATAGGTTGCCACCCATACCACCTCTGCGCTACCTTTATTTGATCAATCATCAGTCCTAAATATCCAAACCTCATCGCCACTCCATACACACAATTCATCACCGCACACCTCGTTCACATCCAAGGACCACCCCACCCACACTCTGTCCACCTCTGCAACCATTTCATATCCAATACCACCAAGGACCCTAACAAGTGTTGATATCGAGGTAGAAGTTAACTCGGGTACAGCTGGAGTACCCGAGGTTGACCAAACCACAGTGGAACAGGGCACATTTCTAGAGTTATTAATCCAAGAAGGGTCCCTCATTTCTGATACAACGCCCAACCCACCAGAGCTAAACACATTCCAGCAATCCAATCTATTGTTGCAACAGTTCAAACCATCTACTAATCTACATTTCCCTGAACCCCAGCCGCCGCAACAGATTCAACCAATGTTCCTACAGGGACATTTTGAAAGATCAATCGCTAGCGGGAAACCGCTCAGGGAGAGACATCCAACCCAAGATATGCTGAGTAGTGATAACATGCAAATCTAGGGACCTAGCCAACTTTTCAGTTTCATCCAGACGGCAACACGACAAGCAGAAGGTCTGCATAATGACCTCCAACAGAGATTTAAGTAGCAGCAACAGTAAGTGATTGCACTTACTTATGAGCGTAATCAACTCCAAGGCGAGAAGGATAACCTACAGAAGCAGTTGGAGCAAGTAATATAGGTCTTTAAAGTCCTATGGCCGACCGTCATTACCCAGGACAGTAAAACACCTGAATATATTTCATCATGCTCAATCGTAGAAAGATCCATTCGAGTCAAAATGGCATGCACCGGCCTGAACCGAGCAAACCAAGAACTGAAAAAGGCGCTTGCAGCCAATCCAGCATTGCCAGATCCCTCCACAACATATGTCGACGAAGTAGCGGAGAGGCAGAGATAGATGCACGACATAAAGGAAATCCTCGGAACGATGGTCAAGGAAGCATACATCCTATTGGAGCAGCTACATGAATTCTCAAATTCACTGACAATGAAAGCACAAACCGTTTCAAAGCAACTTCAGAAGATTTTCCTTGAAATCAGAGGAGCCAAAGATCTGGTCAGCAGAACTCAACTGTATGACCAAGCAGATGTGCTTGAAACCAAAATTCAAGTCATTAAATAACACTCAGCATCAACAAAGCAACTTCTTAGGGACCTAAGGAAACCTGTGAAGCAAAAGGCCGAGGCAATTCAACAATTGGTGGCTGAAGCCGAACCGAAGATCCAGGAAGTGTTCAACAAGCTGACCCAGGTAGCAGATGCGACTAAGGTCGACAGAGTCATCACTAAAACGAAGCCTATGCTTAAAGTGTGGCAACAAGTAATAGCTGAGTTTATAGAGCTCAGAACATCAACATTGAGCAAGGTTCCCGAGTTTGGGCCTTTGTTGGAACAGGGAAAACCGGAACAAGAAATGACAGAGACAGAAGCAATAAGAGAAACTAGGCTAGCACTGGAAGTCGACAGACCACCAGAAGCTGCAACAGCAGGGAAATATTGACTTGAGACGAGTCAATAGCGTGTGGTAGGGGCCTGTTGGGGCCTTTGTTTTGGACATAAAATTTTTGTAGTTGTGGAGAGCTGGAAGATAGATGGTGGAACACAATCAAGGTATGCAGGGAGCTATCATGGTTGCGGAAATCGAGAAGACAGGTGGCGGGGCATAGATAGAGAATGGTACAAATGGTAGAGATGGGAGACAATAAACAAAAAGTATAACTCCAAGTGATAAAGAAGAAACGGAAGGCAGCGAAGCGCAAGGGAGAAGACGAGCACAAAAGAGGCAAGGAATGACAGTGTTAGTCAGCAGGAACAAATAGGCAGGAAATAAGTGACTCCAGAGTTAGTTTGTTAGTTATCTAGTCAGTCAGAGCAGGAGGCTGATAGGATGTAGAGAATTAAGAGAGCTTTGTGTGAAGCCTTTTGTATTGAACTGAATTGTAATATACTATACGGAGTATGTCTATGCTTTTTTGATCCAAGTTAATGGAATCAGATTGTTGTTGTGTTGTGTATCATAAATTGGTTGATGCTTACTTGATTATGGTGAATATATGCCTAGTTTAAATCTTAATTCGGTACTCTAAACATGTCATGATGAACGATAGCTTACTTCTTGGATTTGAGATATATATATATGTCTTTGTATGCTCAGAAGTTATCTGTATAGTAAATTTTCATCAACATCAATGATTTAGCTCTAAGGCATCGTTCGTCATGACACGCTGTGTGAGATTCCTTTCTCCCTCGAGGTATATGAAATTTTGACGTTGTCCTAGACTAATGCTGAAACCTTGTTGGCCTCAAGCCTAAACCTAGGTCTTGCCCGTAGACCTTTTCACCAATATTCTGGATTAAATAGGAATCCCTATTACTTTTCCAAAGATGAGTAACTTACTCCTTATATTAATCTTTTTATATTTGGTTTCCCTCTCTTATTTCGATGTGCTTGTATTAGATGCTAATAACATTTCTTTTGATATTTTCCTTGTTTAGGAAAGGCTTGCTGAATACTCAAGGGTTATGGAGGAGACCTCACAAGACAACATGATAGAAGTTCTATTGGAATTGATGTCTTACAAGGTTTGTTAAGAAATAACTCAAAAGTATGTCTTAAACCATAAGCTTTGTTCTCTTCGTGATAAAGGTATATTCATTCCTTTTAATAATCTGTTCTATATTACTAACATTGTTGTGTCTAGCACCTTTGAATCATAAAGATTCTTATTTGGGTGATTAGTCATTCGATTGAATTTACCCACATTAAAATCATTCATCTTTCGTGGAACCCTAAAAGGTTCTATGTAAAACCCTAATGTAAGGGTATGTCGATGCTTCTGTGAAAACCCTAATCTTCTTAAGGTTATTGATGAAATCTAGAAAATACTATTCTTTTGATGTTTGGGTTTTGATGGTAATGTCATGTTTGGGGTTTTGGTATTGTTCTAGAAACCCTAGTTCTTTAGGGTTGGATGGTAATGTCTATGTATTGAAATTCTAGACCTTTAGAAATTTTTGGTAAATTAGGGTTTGTGAGCAAAACCCTTATGATATCTAGAGTAAGCTCCTAGAAATGAAACCGTAGGTGAATGTTTGTCTGTCTGATCAAGACCCTAGCCTGATAAAGTTTGTTATATGTCTAACTTTAATGTATTGATATTTGTGTCTTTGGTTTGCTTAATATATGTTGTTGAGATGTGAATGATTATGAAATCCTAGATATGTATATTGTTGATGATCATAGTTCTAGGGTTGGTAACTAAGCCCTAGTCGAAGTTTGATATTCTAGGATAGGATGTTATGATGACTGGCAAATGTTGGTCATATTGCTGAAACCTTATATTGTTTTGTGATTGGTTTTGATTGCTCATTTCTTAAGGCTTTCTATCTCCTAATGAATCTAGGGTTTGCATTAAATCCTTGTAGAAGTCTAACATAAATATTCTAAAGTTGTTAGATGCATTGTACTTGTTTGAATTTCTTTCTAGGGTTTAAGATATCATAGAAGAGTCTCATATATCTAAAAAAATATTAAGGCCCTTAGACATAATGAGACTAATATCTCGATTGTTACTCTAAATGAGCCGATCTAGGGTTTATGACAAAAACTTGAGCAAGAAGTTATATAGAAGTATGTGTATATTGCTCATTATGAACCTAATATGTTTAGGTATTTAATGCCTAAAGTATAATGCTTCCATTATTGTATGATTCTCGATATAGTTTACTTCATGCTTATATATATATATATATATATATATATATATATATATATATATATATATATATATATATATATAAAAGCATGAAGTAAACTATATCAGAATCATACAATAATGGAAGCATTATACTTTAGACATTAAATACCTAAACATATTTAGGTTCATAATGAGCAATATACACATACTTCTATATATGGTTGTACTTGTTGTTTAGGTTGTGAAGGTACGTAATCTTCAAGATGTTGAAGATATTCGTAAGTAAAGTTGATTTGATTGGTAAGCATGATGAAGGACATGATATAAATGATGATGGTCAAGATGAATCTGATAAGAATGATGGAATCCATGAAATATTATACGATGTCATAGAAGGTAGTTGATCTCCCCAAGTTGAGAGGGAGGGCATATTATAGTCATGATGGATACCTTGAAGAATAAATTGGAGAATGTATATTGAGGTACTACTGAAAGAAGGAAAGCATGATCTGATTGTAGAATATGTTGTTGCATGTAAAGTAGGAAATGAAGATGTATGATTGAGGAAAATTTTGTTTGGGAACCCTCTAAGTCCTATTGTGATAAATTGAGAAGCAACATCAAGATGTCTGAAGACCCCGAAGGTTTGTGTTTTCTTATGTGTATTTGAAATATTGTTACTGATTGGGGTTGTGTTTTTACAGGTAAATATCTTGAAGTTTTTGTAGCATGTTTCACATGATTTTTGTTACCGATATTTTTGATCGGGAGATATTTGTTACTGATTTGAATAATCGGGAAGATTTTTTGTCAATAATCTAGTTTGTGGCACCGTGGGTGCCTAAAATCTTCATGGACCTAGAGAGATTTCCCTGGTCAAGAATCTAATCTGTGGCACCATGAGTGCCTAAACTCTTTATGGTTAGTGTGCTTTAATACATTCCTTATACTTGTATATCTATGGCATTATGAATACCTCCCTAGTTAACAGGGAGTGTTGAAGAATGTAACTAGGTTCGGTCTTCATATCTTTATTTGAGTCATAATGAATTGTATTTATGAAAAGAAAGAAAAAGAAATTATTATTATTATGACTTATTAAAGCATGGGTTTCATGCTTGGGTCATCATATTTTAGGTCAAAGTCCTCATTGAGGACTTATAGGTTTTATCTTTAGTCATTAGAGTCATTGTCCATTTATGAGACCCTTCTTGGGATTTTGAATCATGTAAAAAGATTTATTATCAAGTCAAATATGTCATTTTTCACCTCTACACCAAGTCGGCCCTCGCTTGATAAATTCGGCCTACATGAAGGTAATTTGAACTTCAGAAGATATTATATATAAATTTTAGTTCGATTCATTTGCAGTGTCCACTCACAAGTTCAATATATAAGCAAAAGAAACGGAAATATACAAAATTTCAGGAGAAGGAGAAGGATTGCAAGATCGAATTTTTTTGGGTCATCTCTCTCACACGTGTGAAGTTTCTGGGTTACTGCATCAAGGTTGAAGCTGCTACTACATCAAGGTTGAATTTTTTGCTGCATCAGGGTCGAAGTTTCAGTTGCTTCTAGGTCAAGGTTATATTACTGCTATTAGATTGAATTTTTGTTTCTATTGTTCTTTTTGTTCTAGGTCGAAGTTGTTGTTAGAAGGTTATCATCTACAGAAGAAGGGAAGGGATGACTTGGTGATTGGAGGAATTTTGTGTCTAGGTCAAGAGTCTTAGATTATCTCATGAAACAATTGAAGGAAGAGTTGTTGACCGGGTTTTCCCCTGGATGTCTCCCTACATCTGGTGTCCTTGATCTTCGTGTTATTATTTTGGTAATTTCTTGATGAACTAAGATAAAATAAGAAGACAAGAAAGTTAATAAGAATATAATAAAATCACAAGTTATTATCATCGTAAAGAAAATCTTTCTTCTTTTCTGATTTTCCAACACCACCAAGGTCCAAGGGTCAAATTTTCTTGAAATTTCCAATATTCCCTTGGTGGGGAGACCTCTAAAAATTAATATATTTAAGACTCACGAATTTTTCCACTTCGAGAATTTAATTTTGCACTCTAAATAATTAATTTTTTGGCTTAGGATTAATTTTATTTTTGCGAGAAAATATAATTAATTGACACTTGTGGGGATGAATTAATATTTCCACCCTTTAACCTCCAAAAGTTAATATCTTTAAGACCCATGAATTTTTCCACTTGGAGAATTTAATTTTGGACTCTAAATAATTAATTTTCTAGCTTAGGATTAATTTTATTTTTGTAAGAAAATTTAATTAATTGACACTTGTGGGGATTAATTAATTTTTCCACCCTCTAATATTTTATCCATGGTTTTCAATAAATTTTCAAAAACTGCGCGCGCTGCTCCCCCCTGTGCTCTGAGAAGCTAGGGTTCTTGGAGCCCCTCTGTGCCGCCCTGGCTGCTGCGCCCCTGCGCACAGCTCAGATCCCGCCCTCTGCTGCTCGATGGGGTCTCCTGGGGGCTCCGCCCTCCCTCCTGTTCCGCCCGAAGTGACTGCATTTCGTTCATTGATAGCTGCCGGATCGAAACGCCCCCCAACCGCTTTTCAGCAGAAATTCATAAAAAAAATGGATTCGATCCCTGCTGTTGCTTTGCCTGAGGAGGACACTTGTAAAGCGGCGCTAAACCTGGCTGAAAGGGGCCTCATTGGCCAGTTTATGGGCCTTTGGCCGTCCCCCAAATCCGTGGAGGAATGGTCACAAAGAAACTGGAAACCTTTGATAAAAGACGGTGTCAAGAGCTACTTCGTGGGCAAAGGGTTCTTCGTTTTCGTCTTTGAAAATCCGGAAGACAGAAGCTTAATCTTTAGAAATGGCCCCTACTTCATGGGGCCGCAAGGCTTGTATTTAATCAAATGGACACCGGATTTCGATCCCACACAAGACGTTCCATCAGCTGTGCCGGTGTGGGTGAGACTCCCCCATCTGCCTCTTCACTGCTGGAACCAAAAATCGCTTCAAATCATTGGGAATGCACTAGGCAAATACATTGATCAAGCAGTAAGAAAAGACCAGTACTCTTGCGCCCGAATCTGTGTAGAAGTTGACCTCGAAGAAGGATTTCCTGAAGCGATCAAGCTCACGGTAGCAGGATGGACGCATGTCCAAGAGCTTGACTACGAACAACTTCCTTTTAAATGTCGACATTGCCACGGACATGGACACTTTGCAAAGCACTGTAAGAAGCGAGCAGAGGAGCAATCGGACAAACAAAACAGGGACCAATGGACTCTAGTCCAGAGAGCTGCCCATGCAAAAAAAGATGCAGGAAAAAGCGCCGCAGCAGGAGCTAGGAACATCCCCATACCCACTCAGGAAACGGAAGAAATCTTAAAAGAAACTGAGGGAGCACAGATTGACCCATCGAACAATGCTCAAGAAAATGAGAACCAAATAGAAGCCTCTCCTCCAAGCAATGAGGGTGGGGCTGCCATTCAAACTGAAGTTCCCCAAGGCAGCCCCCCCAACCCTACCTATGCAGAAGTCACAAAGAAAAAGGCAGCTGAAAGCTCAGATTCCTCAGAAGAAGAAATCTACGAACGCCCATCAAAAAGAGCCAGAAGGAAATCCCGCAAGGAACAGAGAGAAGAAGAAGCTGAAAGGCTCAAAACACAAGGAAGCCAGTCCACGATAGAAATGTCGATCGGAAGAAATAGCAGGTCCAGGCCACACAAGGGTGGCACCACTCCGCTCTCAGGTAAATAATGAAGCTAGTCTCTTGGAATTGCAGAGGTCTAGGGAACCATGCAAAAATAGAAGCAGTAAAGGATTTATTGAAATTGGAACCTGCAGACATCCTCTTGCTCCAAGAGACAAAGATAGCAGGGCAAGCTCTGCTAGAAATCAGTAAGTCAAAATGGAAAAAAAGTGCAGGCAAAGCGGTCAGTGCGAGGGGCTCATCGGGAGGTCTGGAAACTCTTTGGTCTGAAGATAAACACCAGCTGATCAAATCTCATGAGACCCAACACTAGATCTACACGGAAATCTGCCATCTTGCAAGTAAGTTGAAAATCTCTCTTGTCAATCTTTATGTCCCTGTCATTTATTCAGAAAAAAGAGACTGCTGGAACTCTCTGGCAGCTTTTTTAGAGCAAGAATCCCCCAACAATATCATTCTCGCTGGGGATCTCAACATTGTACTGAAAGCCAAAGAGAAAAGAGGTGGATCCAATTCCAAAGACCACATGGTTGCCATAGTAGAAGAGCTCGCACAGCAGTGGGATCTGTTAGATCTTAACCCAACTCAAGGACTCTTCACCTGGTCAAATAATCGAACTGGGGCAGAGCACATTTCTGCCCGGCTAGATCGCTTTCTAGTTCAATCCTCTCTTCTCATGAATAAGAAGATCTTAACTACAAAAATTCTGCCCAAGCTCACCTCTGACCACAAGCCTATTCTGCTCTGTCTAGATGATGAAGAGGATTTGGGCCCCATCCCATTTCGCTTTTCTCCACTATGGATTGAGAGAGCGGGTTTCTCTGAGACGATGTTTGCTGCATGGGCCTCCTCCTTCTCAGGTTCTCCCAGCTACGTTTGGGAGCAAAAGTTGAAGTCCACCAAAAAAGCGTTGAAGGAATGGATCAAAAAACCAGCCCCCAATCCTACTTCTCAAAGAGCTGAAGCAGTTCTGACTCTGCACACCCTTCAAAACGAAATGGAAAGAAAAAACATCAACGATGAGCTGCTGGATAAGGAAACTAAAGCCCAGAGAGCCACCTTTCAAACCTTTAGAAAAGAGGAAGAATACTGGAGATTAAAGTCCAGAAGCCTATGGTTAAAAGCTGGGGACCGTAATACCTCTTTCTTTCACAGACAGTATCGTGCTAGACTGTCAAGGAACCATATTGCAGAAATAAAGAATGCTGAGGGCCATATCTGTAAAGGATTCCAACAAGTCAAAGAAGCAGCAGAAATTCATTTTAAAAATCTTTACAGTTTGGGCATCCAAGGTGAAGAAGAAGAAGAAGCAGATTTTCTCAGTCACATCCCTTCCCTCATCTCTCCGGAGGACAATTCTGATCTTTGCAAACCTGTCACTGAGGAAGAAATAATCAAAGTTATCTGGTCCATGGATTCAGATAAGGCCCCAGGACCCGACGGTTTCACAATTCATTTCTACAAAGCATGCTGGGACATAATCAAACATGACCTGCAAAAGATGATTTGGGGATTCATGAAAAAAGTGAAAGTAGGGGGCAGCACCAATTCAACCTATTTAGCTCTGATCCCCAAAGACACCAATCCGGAAACCTTCACAAGATTCAGACCAATCTCGTTATGTAATGCCTCCTACAAGATCTTGGCAAAACTGTTGGCTAGCAGATTAAAGCCCTTTCTCCCACGACTGATCTCTAGCTCCCAAGGAGGTTTCGTAGAAGGCAGGCATATATTGGATAATGTCATACAAGTGCAGGAGACCATACACTCAAGCAAGCAAAGAAAAGAGAAAGGTATGCTCATAAAGCTAGACATGGCGAATGCATTTGACAGAGTCAACAGAACTTTCCTCAGCAAAGTTTTTCTCTCCTTTGGCTTTTCTCCTCAGTTTGTAAATCTCATCAAAGCCTGCACGGACAATCCATGGATTTCCCCTCTCATTAATGGCAGGCCAACCAACTTCTTCCAAGCTAGGAGAGGCATCAGGCAGGGATGCCCGCTCTCCCCCTTTTTATATATTTTAATGGCTGAAACTCTAAGTAGAAAACTCGAAGCAGAAAGAAGGGCAGGTTCCCTTCCGGGCCTCAAACCCACCAGCAGTGTTATCTCCCTGAATCATGCTCTCTTTGCAGATGACTCGATTCTATTGGGAGGAGCCTCATCCAGAATAGCTAAGGCCTTCGATTCAGTCATCAGAAACTACTGCAAAGTCTCGGGAGCCCAAGTAAATGAAAGGAAAAGCGAAGTCTTTAGTTGGAACACTGATCAGCAGGAGCTCAACAATATAGCTAATCTACTAGGATTCAAAGGGCACTCCCAATGGGACAAGATCAAATATCTCGGGCTTCCCATAATTTCTGGAACGAATAGGAGGTCGCTCTGGAGTGACATTATCAGCAAACTCAAAACCAAAATTTCTTCATGGGGAGGATTCTGGCTAACAAAAGGAGGAAAGGTCATCTTGATAAAATCACAACTGTCTGCCTTACCAATCTATCAAGCTGTGTTCTTGCTTGCCCCCAAGATTGTAATGGACCAGATCTCCACTCTCCTAAGAGACTTCCTCTAGCAAGGAGGGAGGGGAAACGAAAAGAAACTTCACCTGGTCAACTGGGACCTCGTAAAAAATCCAAGAGATGAGGGTGGCCTGCAAATCCGTGACCCCTCTCTGGTCAACCTTGCTCTCGGTAGCAAAATACTGTGGAAGATGCTCAAAGAGCCTTTGCACCCTGTCAGCGCACTGTTGAGAGCTAAATACACAAATAAGGCAGCATTCAGAGACATTCAGCTGGCGTACACAGCAAATAGCACGCTGCTGTGGAAACTTTGTTTTAAGAGCAGTAAAGTGTTCAAACGCTTTGCGTACAGGATTCCAGGGAACGGAAAAGAAACAAACCTCTGGCATGACCGTATAATGGGGAGAGAGCCTTTGATCGACAATGAGGAAATCGCAGATTTGAGAGACTGGTTAATTTCTGAAGGCAAGAGCAGAGTTTTTGACATCTCGTCATGGGACGTTCGTGGAGATTGGGCCGGTTGGGCAATCGACTCCCCTGTATGGCTGCAACCTCAACTCATCAGATTTCTCGAAATACTGGACGACGCAGCACCAATTCACAGCACCATGAAGGATCGATGGGGATGGGGTACATCTGGAGAATACTCAACATCAGCTGGATACAAAGCCTTTCAAACCTCTAGAAACAGTAAGCATAACGCAGAGTTCTGGAAAAACGTATGGGAGCCTCTGGCACTCCCAAAAGTCAATTTTTTTTTTCTGGACACTGGTCCAAAATAAGATTCTAACTGGTGACAACATGGCAAAAAGGAATTTCGCTGGCCCATACAGGTGCGCTCTCTGCAGGAGCAAAAATGAAACCGCTCAACATCTATTTATTGACTGTCAATTCGCTAAGGCAGTATGGGATCTCATGCTACAGGAATTTCACATGAATCCTCCCTCTCAGATCACTGTTTCGGAGCTATTTGCAGATTGGAGACATCTTTACCCACATAGTATCCCTCAAAAGTCCTTTTGGCGCAAAGTCTGGAATGCCCTTCCCAAGTTTGTGTGCTGGCAGATTTGGATTGCGCGTAATCAGAAGATTTTTAATGAACTGTCTCAAACTCCATTGCAGGTTGCTGCAAAAGCCAGAACATTCCTCTTGGAAGCGGCCCAACAGCAGTACTACAAAGAGGATACTATGCTACAGCCTGTCGAGAAGAGGTGGCTAGAGTCTCTTGATCCCCATCGCAGAAAGTACCTTCTCCCTCCCCAAACAGCTTCCCCTTCTTGGAGAAAGAGAGACCCTGATGCATCATTTCAGCAATGGTGGAGAGCACAAAAGACAAACTCCATCTTCTTTGACGGGGCGTCCAAAGGGAACCCTGGTCCTTCTGGTGCCGGCGGGATCATTTACTCCCCAAATGGCGTTTCCCGTGACTCTTTCTACTGGGGTCTCGGTCTGAAAACTAATAATCAAGCGGAGCTTCTAAGCCTCCTCAAAGCCTGTCAAATTGCTAGGGAAAAAGGGATCAAAGACATACAGGTTTTCGGTGACTCGGAGATCCTCATCAAAAATCTGAACACGGAAGAGAAATTCAGAAATGCAGGCCTAAACAGACTTCTGGAAAGACTGAAAAGGGTTCTCTCAGCTTTCAATTCTTATAAATTTTATCACATTCTCAGAAGCTCAAACAGTGAAGCAGACTTGATGGCCAACAAGGGGAGCGCAACGCAGAAAGGGCTGCTCTTTATAAACGAAGAAAGAAATGTAGAAATGCCTTGTTAACGTCAAGCCTTAAAATCAGCTGCTGCTGGAATTCTAAGATGTAATCTGGGTCGTTAAGGCACAGCCCTACCCTCTCTTTTTCTTATAAATAAAAATCTCATACCCGTTAAAGTTAAAAAAAAAAAAATTTTATCCATGGTGTCTGATTATGAGGGATCATGCACTAAAACATTTTTACATAAGATTTTACATAATTCAACCCTCAAAGGGAGGATACCCGTGTAGGTTTTAACCCTGAACAGAAATTATCTACACACGAATCTTATAACATAAAATAAACAATAGCGAGAGCATAAAACATAAGATAGATAAACACAGATATTTTCCCCTGGATCCCAAATCGGGACGACCAGCTTGATTTTTCATTATATTCCTTTTAGTGTTACAACACATATATATACATGTCGAAGCATACATAAACCCCAATCCATTAACCCTGGATTAGAACATAATCGTAGTTCCCTTGACCGGATCTACAAAAAATACCAAGGGCCGAAAACCATCGTAACCCAATACCATGTGTAAAACCATGCACAAAACCATGGACGCGGACTACCCGCTTGTCATAAAGCCTCAAAAGTACACTTGCCCAATTCTGTGACACAATATGATCCAAGTGATTTGTAATAAAATAATTTAGCAAATTAGCTTAAATTATTCTCAAATCACTTTTACATAAGACTCAACTAAAACATTAGGACTCACCTAAGAATTTGATGATAAATTTCACACTAGCTTTGGGGTGAGGCTGGAGAGAAATTTTTTCCCGATCATCCATGTTTAAAGACACAACTGAACCTATGAGACGAAAAAAATCCTAAGATGAAACTTGTCGCCAAAATAATAGGCTTTCCTAGGTTGTTACAGACATACACAGTGTTAATAGCATCATTTACATTACAAACTTGAAAAATGGTTTACAATGACACAATAGCTGATGGTTGATGATCTGGCTGATGATCTCGATATTTGAAGAAAAATATGGTACCAATGCTTCCTTGTAGCTTTGATAAAAATTGTGCAACAGGGCCAAACTTAGTAGATGAAAATACTTTAAGAGTGTGTTGGGATTGTACATAAGAGAAAAAAAAATTGTGCATGACAACAAGAATTACTACAAAAATGAGCTAAGAGAAGTTGAGACAAACCTTGTTGGTGTGTGAGACAAACATAGAAGGGTAGTCCTGAAGTATGCGATAAGAAGCAGTGATGACCGGAATTTGGAATACACGTAGATTATAAATTTGAGATTTCAAATTTTTAATGGCTAACAAAAGAGAAGATATACAGAGAAGAAACCAAAGCAGATTTGAATGTTGAGATCAAATCTAAGCCAACGTAGAAGAATGTATAGTATAGACTAGAATAAATATGAATGTAGATCTAACTTACAGTTTAAGTGTAGCTAACTTGAGATCAGAAGGGAGCATAAGTTGATAATGAGCAGAGTAAGACCCAAGTTAGTAAAGAATAGAATAGAAAAAGAAATATTGCAGATATAAATTATAATTGAATATCCTTATAGTATCCCGGTATACTAACAAGTAGGAACTTCAAAAGGGGGAGTCTTTGTTGAAAAAAAAACAATATCCTACTCTCGTGATTACATGGATGATCAATAGATTGGACAAACTATCTATTATCAAGATTCACGCACACCATTTCTGTCAAGTGATAATCCTAGTTTGGAACAATCAGATATTTCAGAAATCATACTAGATGATAGTCAATTCCTCAAAATAAAATAAAATAAAATTGCATATGGGAAAAAATTGAATAGCTAATTTTTCTTTTCCATTTTCATCAATTCACCATGCCTACTTAACCATCCACCTCTAATATATTAGATGAGACATCAATATCTATAGGAATTTGAGTCTCCTTTGTCAACACTAGATTCAACCTTGAGACTCCAACTATCTCTGGGGACAAGTATTGTGGAATGGCCTGCAAAATACGATAAAACAACACAACAACCTGAATTTAAATTTTTATCTTGTGAAAATTCTTCTTAATTGAATAAATGTATTCCACATTTTAAACAAACTAATAAACGCTACATTTGTTTCCTAGAATATTATATATATAAGAACGGCTAAAAAAGTTAGATTAGTTACCCATGCCACAAAATTTTGTGGTTTAGCAGAAGCATAAGTTGAATTTAAATATGTTTTAGTACTAAAAAAATACAAAAATACTTCGAGGTCATAGAAGAATGGTATAATACTAAAGTTCATTATTGTTTCTAGGGAATTGTGTAGATTGGTCGCACAAAATAGATATCTGACAAATAAAGATGAGAATGATATATTATCAGTTACCACATGTGCAACAAA
Organism: Pinus albicaulis; assembly: GCA_034641835.2. Lineage (NCBI taxonomy): Eukaryota > Viridiplantae > Streptophyta > Pinopsida > Pinales > Pinaceae > Pinus > Pinus albicaulis. The sequence goes on along the minus strand of CM076581.1, from coordinate 1,312,563,053 downwards.
TGAAGGAAAGAGTAAAGCAAATACAAGAATGACATAATATAACAATTATTGCATGCTCAACAATGGAAGGAAGAGTAAATCAATGTTCAAAAAGTAGCATTCACTAGCTGGAATTATAGAAGACTTGGAAACGTGATTTTGGTCAAGTGATTATATGCACCAATGGGAAGCAGAGGATTAAGAAGCCTTGAAGGGACACCTTATACACTTACTAGCAAACTGAACAAACAAGATTGCTGCTTTTTGGGTGCATACTACTGTTGAGTAACGATATTGATTTTGTTTTCCCTCTACATTGGAAAGGGGTCCTCTTTGGAAATAACTAGATGCTCTCATGGAAGGAAGGGGAAAGTGGGATGTGATCATACTGGCAGAAATTTCCTTCTTAAAATTCAAATAAGATTAAACAACCTTTCACGAGACAATTGATCCAGTCTATCTAGGATAACTAATGGGTTTTAGATGAAAGTTAGTTATGCAACTCTCCATAAAAATGGATATTTTAGGAAAGAAGCATGTTATCTTGAAGTTGAATCCAAAGCAAACATGCTTTCCCTAATTGCTTATGTAGAAAAGGGAATATGTGTGTGTGATATTTTAGCTTAATGATGTACAATCTTGATGTGTTATTGTTTATTAATTAAAATTCTAATGTGTTCAAAACACACTCGATGCCTCCAAAGTAGAGAACCATTATATCATTTTGGGATATGTGTTGAAGTGATTTTTTTCCCGCATGTAACTAGTCACTCTGTGCGCTATTTAGTAACTAAAATTTTGATGTGTTCAAAAGACACACAGTGCCTCCAAGGTAGAGAACCATTGTATAATTTTTGGAGATATGTTGAAGTGTGTTTTGTCTCCAGATAACTAGTCATTCTATGCACCATTAGCACCAACACTGGTTTCCATTGCAATTAATTGAAAAACAACCAAATCGCTCTTTGAATCCATACCCATTTGAAGAATAAAAAAACTCATCACATAGAACAATAGGAATGGTGGTCTAATAAGAATAAATACAAGCCTTATTCAGGCCATTATTCACCTCAAGAATATGTCCAAACAATGATGCAATCAAGATTCAACACTCCTACTTGCTTTTGTTTTGTTTAATATAGAATAATCAACAAAAACATTAAAAAATGAAATTTTGAGGAGTTTCCAAGAGGGTTCATGGTTCAATGGCAAAGGTAGTGGCACATTAGGCCTCATTGGAAACCAACCTATTCAAGCTAGTTGCAAAGATTTTATTTGAATAAAATATATTAATGAAAAAAAAATAGTTGATAAATAAGAGGAAAACAGTACTTGCTGAGGTATGGGCCTTGAAAACACATATCATGATAGGGAACAATATTTACCCAAAATTTCCCATTACTCGAGTTTTCACATAGCTTTTCTTTGATCCAAGGAGCTTGGCCAACCCAAAATATAAAACCTTGACATTGCATTACTTATCCAGGAGAATGTCGCTAGATTTTATATCTCTATGAACAACCTTGGGCTCCAACCCTTCATGTAAATATGCTATCCTGCACACATCCACGACTCTAAATAAAGAACAACAACATCTATCTAGAATGTTTTCATTATAGGCTCATGAAACAAGGAACACTGATAAATTTATATGTTTAGATGAATTACCCTTTGGTGGTTCCAAGAATAATTTTCATCTAGATTTCCCATGTAAGGGGACTAACACGCCCTACATCTCCAGGAAGTTGTTGTTCTAAGTTGCCATTTTCAATGAACTTGTACACCGACATCCTAGTTATCAATCATAAAAACATGTAGGCTACATTATCAGATGCTTTTACAAGCACTAGATTCCCATGATTAGTATTATACCCAACAAATAGATAGATTCATATTATATGACAATACCTCCCTGCATCCTCAACACAATATCCAAGCAAATGAACAAAATTTTTGTGCCCAACTCGCTCGATCACCTCCACCTCTACTCTAAACTCCTTTTTGTCCTACCCCTTGTGAAAAAAAAAACAAGCAATGGCATTTCAAAACAAAGACCAACTCAAAGAAAAAATTGAGATTCACAATATTGTAACATCATGACGCTTTCCTATTGTTAAGAAGATTTTTCAAGGCTACATGGTTACCATTAGGCAGTAAACCACGATAGACAATTCCATAGGCACCTTCATGAATGACATTTTCATATGAGAAATAATTAGTAGCAATCTCCAAGTCCCCGAGAATGTACCAATGACCCCAACCAAGGTATGATACTTCAAGCACAGATGTACCAAGCGATTCAGTTGCCTTGAGGGTCTCTCTGTATACCTTAATAAAAACATATTCAAAGAATGATCACTTCATGTGATCAGTGTGAAAGTACAACATCGTGATCGAAAAGAAACTTTAGAATTGTGGGACATATATTCTTCAGTGGATATCCCATATTGACTTATAGGAACTTTCTATCAAGAACATCAAAACGGATATGTTATGCTAGGAATAGTTTAAAAAGTTTCCCCCATGGTAAAATGGACGATGAAAACTCTACATGGAATTATTAAGGTAATGGAATCCCAAAAACACCCCCAAGACAAAGATGTAGTTAGGTCATCATTGACCAACCCATTTCAAGAAGGTTAGATCATGTTCTTGAAAGGATATTCTCACAATCACAAGTGCGTAGCTCTCAGCTTCATTTTCCGAAAAAACATCAACCAAGGATTGATAGAACCTCTCATCCAAAAAGAAAAGTTATTGTTTGTTAATTAATGCATGGTAGTGGGCAGCCCAAAAAACTTGAGGCAAAGAAATGCAAGACATGAAAATCCATCTCATTTTCATCTCAATCCTCCAACCAAAACACATTTCAAGAATATTAAATTATAAAAAAAAAGAAAGAGAATTCAATAATGAGAAAATCCATTTAGGTGACTTTGAATTTGGATATGAACTGAATTCAAGGTTTAGATAAGGTTGAGAGGATGTTCACGTTCACACTTTTAATCCAATGATTGTCTCTGTTATGCCATACCCATGATTATTTGTATGTAAGGTATGCTTCTTTGCCGGTCTCAAGTTTGCAGGTAAAACACACATTTTTAATATTATTATTATAAAAATGAAAATAATATATTTAGTTTTTTTTAAATATACATATATATTTATTATATTAATATCAAATTACATAACACACACACATATATATATATATAGAAAGTAAGAAAATCAATAACTAAATTTAATATTTCTTATCCCAAATGTTTATAGACTAATTAGAGACATAGTAAACCAACACTTCATTATGCAATATACTGATAAATTCCAAATATAATAGAAAAGCCATAAATTACTAAATCAAATTATATAATATCAAAATCTTTTCTCATTTAAAAATCAAATCTTTAAAAATAAACAAATAATTATTAATAATTTTTTAATTAAATTAATATCAAAATTTAATATCTTTTATTCCAAATAACTATATAACTGTACACTAACTAGAGACATACAAAACCAACACTTCATTACGCAATACTTGGTAAATTCCAAATAAAATAAAATAAAACACAAGCTCCCAATTCTTCACGTTCTTCAATGCCTCTGTAATGAAAATACTAGCAATTGCCCCCAAAAGTGTAAAGAGAGGCCGATGGGATTGTTAAATTAGAATTGTAGAATTGGAAAAGTTGATGAGTTGATAATATGATGAAATTGTTTCAGGAAATTTTGAATTGTAATGTTGTGTCATGGACATCGATGATTACATGAGATATGCAGAGGGGATACCTTGATGAATCCGTATAAATGTTTGAGAAATTCCCAGAATGAGATGATATTTCATGGATTGCAATGATTGTTAGGTTTGCACAGACTGGGTATGTTGATGAATACTTTGAGCTCTTTATGTTCCCATGTAATGAGATGATGCCAAAGTTTAAAATATTAAATTTTTCATTTTAAAATTAAGTGAGAAAAATATTGATTTTAAATGATTTTAATTCTATTAATATTAACATCTGATTTATCAGATTCAATGTTGTTTATCTAATTTTATGTTTTTTATAAATTCTTCCAAATATATGTGATTTACCATCAAAATACCATATGACACACATGAAATACATGAAATGATCCATTTATAAATATTAGTTTAAAAACATAACTGTCAAAAAATTGTATAATTAAATTGATTGATTTAAACACAACCACAACATTTCTAATTTGGACAATGAGAGTATTGAAATTTAAACACAATTAATGAGTAACCCTTATATGTAATCCTTTAATATTTTAACATTATGGAATTTCAATTCAAACATTGGTTTTTCCATAGACTGTACTATTTGCAAAGACATATGTCATAACATAATCAAAGAACTTATAACATGTCATGGAATTGAAATTACGTTTTTGTAAATCTTTAGCCAAATCAACTTCAACTATCGAATGTATTCATAAAGAGATTCAAGGCCATTTTTTAAAATGGAAGAAGATGTTGGACATCATGACACAAAGCATTAAGAGAAATTGTTAATGCATATGAAAACTATTTCAGAAGTTGATCCCAAAACATGAAAGGTAATGAATAATTTAGGGTATAATATATTCTGTAAACAAAGGTTCAATGGGGAAGGGGTGGGCTTTGTGTACTGGATCAAGCCTCTGATATTTATGGGAAAAACGAAAGAAGAATGCCCACCCAAAACTTCCTCTGCAATCATTCATTGTACTCTCTCGGTTGGATGAAATCTGTCCCAGTAACCATATTCCCGCATATGCTTGGAGATTGAGCACCCTGGATCCAACCCACAACCCACTTGGCCATTGTATGGACCATCTCCGCAACACACCGAAACCGTCTCACTAAAACCTGCATTCCCATTCATATATCATCAGTTCATCTTAAACATCTATAAAAAAATTGTCAGAGAACATAAATTTGGGGAAAATTTAATGGATTTGAAAAAATAACTTGTTTGATTGAACGTGTGAAAGGAAGATTGAAACATTAGTCTCATATCTAAATTGTGGTTTTTCTATGCTCAGAGGAGGCAGAACTGTAAAACAAACTTTACAAAAGAATTACAAGCCAATAATGAGTCAGAAAATGAATAGGACAAATGAGTTAATGAACACAAGACTGAAAAGATTCTTTCTGTCAATCATGGAGGAAGGCAAACAAAGACAACATCCTTGGATAAAATATCTGTAAAAACCTATAGAATTCAATTTAAAAGTTTACCAAGTGGTAAATTATCATTTTATCAGATAATCACTATCTAGATCTCAAAATTGATAAAAATATAGGAGTCGTCTATCGGAAGAAACTTTAACAAGTGATAAATTATCAGTGCACCATTTGGTCCTAAAACCTCAAGAATTCAATTTAGAAGTTTAATATTCAAAAATATGATGATAAAAGTTCATAACACTGTATTATCACTCAACCTGAAGAAACTTCACCAAGTGGTAAATTTTCATTGTATCAGATAATCACTATCTAGATCTCAGAATTAATAAAAATATAGGAGCAGTCTATCTGAAGAAACTTTACCAGGTGATAAATTATCAGTGTATCATTTGGTCTTAATTTATAGACAAGGATAACATCTTTCTTATATTTATATTTATATCTAAGAATATGATTTGTGTTTGCTATGAGTTTTCTCTTCACTGCACTCTTTTTTGCATGCATTTTAAGTTTGGTACGACTACTTTTGGAAGTGGAGTAAAGCTTTTAGAAATGGTTTACCTTATACCATGTCATTGGCTGATTCTGGAGAGAATTCAACATAGGTACCCAGTTGACAGTGTTGGATCCAATTTCACTGTATATTTGCTTTTTCTCTCCACTAAAGCGAACCTGCATAATATAACAAAGGTCAAACATGTAACAAACTCTCCTAGCAGTTAGTTAGCTAGATATTGATTAATGCAGATGCATGCATTCTCTTTGAGACTTTGACATATTACATTACATGAGCAATGTGAACTTGAGCTTTCTGCTCAATAAATTCATTGTTTTTTAGGCTTTGTATGGTGTTTGATCTTGGAAGGGTTTGAGCACCAACCAGATTGATTTAAAAGTTAAGTTGCTAGCTAAATCGAAATCCCATCTTCCTTTGTCCACCTTTGGCTATCACTTGTTTTAATGAGCCATGAAATTTTAGAACATGTTTGAATCCAAAGAGTTCTAATATGAAAACTGGGTCTTGGTTCACTGGTGAGTTAGATAGAGAGTTACGCCATTAACCAGAGATCCATTCTAGCCATGGTCTTCCCCACCCAAATGGCATGTTCAAAGGGAATGAGACTGTGTTCATGTCCCCAATGAATTTGGCATAATAGATACCTGTCAGAACTGGCATCTAAACTGAAGGAAGTCTATGTTATGTAGTACAACCCCTCTAGGCATGTTTCTGAAAGCACTTCCTAAAGAAAAATCTAACATAGTTGTATAGAAGTAACTCTTGTTGCTTTCCATTTTCCCTGTGAGCATATATATTTAACATTAGAGATCCAAACTTTGTTTTTAGAATTCCTGTTAGTGATGTATAATCTGCTATTTAAACTTCGTACTTGTGCTTGTATATATATACCTACCTGTGGCTAAGCAACAGTATTTTCCTGAAAGAAGTATGTGTGCTTGACCTAGCCTTTCTTTTTATTTTTATTTTTTTGGAAAAGTTGAACTTCCTTGGAGAATCATAGGAAATTCTGCTAATTTCATTCCTTTCCCAATTTGAGACTTTTGAGGAAAATGTTGAGCCAATAGATGCGTTAATAATTCTTGAAGATTGTTACTAAGATGGAGAAAATTCAAACGATGGCCTTCTAAATTGGTGAATTGGTGAAAGATTGGTCATGCTTATATCCTCTTAAAAAGATTGAAAAACCTGTTCAAGAAAGGAAAACTCCTATAAGGGCACAGGCACTTATGATAAAATCACGAGCGAGGTCAATTAATGCCCCATACAAGGTTCTTAAGATGAAGGATAAGGGCATATAGTAGGAAGCAGATATTAAACATCTTACTCACCTGCGAAATTCTCATTCACAAACACATGAAGTGTATGTCCTCGACTATCCACATGCAAGATTGGCTGGCTTCCACTCTTCAAAAAGGGTTCATCTTCAGGGATATTGACATTGTATTGATAAAATACGGAATCAAAATCCTAAAAAATTTGAGAATTAGTAGTCCTATCGTCTCAATTATAGATTATCACAGGTTCTCAATACCTGATTGTGTACGATAGATAATCACTTTTATCTAAAACTTTGCTTAGTTGTTCTAACAAGCCCCGGGCAGAGAATTTATCTTGTCCCCATATTCCAACATCTTCTTTGTGCTATGACCAGTATACAGATACTTTTCCTGTATCTCGACTTGATGTTGCAACAGGATGAAGGATTCCATGTTGACCTACTCCATTCCCATTAGGGAAGTCTTTATACTAACCTGTAACATTATATACACATTTGGTTAGATCTCCTCCTATATAATCCCACAACTTTCATCATCACCTCATCTATTCTGATGAAAATCAATATAAAATATCCTAACCTTCGCAGTGTTATAGATCACATTTTTGCAGTCCGGAAAGACACTGATAGACCAAGCAAGTAGATTATAAGATGCTCCATTAAATTGCACAATTTTATCCTGCTTATTGTGGGTGTTGCTGAGAAATGCAGCACATACACCAGAATTCTTTGTAGAATATATTGTTTCCTGCATATTCAGCGTAAATAAGTCAATGATTAGGTTCCATCTCAACAGCTTTTAAAACGACACTCCCTTGCAAATAAATGCTTATATGGAATGGAATAATATATTAATCTTGTTACAAAAGAATCTCCAATTGAATGACAAACCTCAAAGCCTTGGCCCAATGAAATGGTATTCACGTCTCCATAGAGTAAAGCTGCTTATAGTTTTATCGCTTTGTGCAACTCTTTCAGATACCCCTACTTCGGTTGCCTTATATTGTCTGTAAGTATTACAGAGTACCACGATTAAACAAATGTATATATTTTATTTCTTTTTAGTTTGGAGAATGATTTTTTATAGAATTTTTTTGGCTAAGCTGCAAGGCTCCAAGGGGCACATTTAGAGTAAAAGTCACTCAAAACTTACACTCACCATCATCTAACTTAATACAATACCAATCACTTTACTACTTGGGCTAGACCACAATCCAGTAGGCACAAAATACCAAAAATAAAGAAAATATGGAACAGAGTACCAAAAATGTCCAAATATGGACTTACAATGGTTCCTCGCTTTTCTGATTGTGAAAGTATAATTGAACCAGACTAATTTTTCAGTGCTAAACAATCCTGGTGCACAGAATTCCCCTCCTTCCCCAACAAAAAAAAAAACAGCACCCACACTCTTTGAGTGCAGAACAAAATTTGGCGTGGGAAACACTTGCATAGCATATTCGTCTATAAGCGCACCATAGTCATAATTGGTGGTTATGAATGGACCTCCGCTTGTCTGGCCGAAGTTTGTGCCTCCATGATACTGCAACATAAAAAGCATTAAGGTATTGGTTCAGATTTTAATAACATCAATATAAATGCATCTAAGCTCGAGCTCAAGACAAAAGAAGACCAGAATTTACCATGTAATAGTTCTGAACTGTACCTCCTCTTTTCTTCCATTTTTCCTGTGAGAAAATATATTTAACATAAGATACCCCAGCTTTGTTTTTAGAATTCCTGTTAGTGATGTATAATCTGCTATTTAAAATTCGTACTTGTGCTTGTCTATATATACCTACTTGTGGCTAAACATTAATATTTTCCTGAAGAAAGTATGTGTGCTTGACCTAACCTTTGTTTTTATTTTTATTTTTTTGGCAAAGTTGAACTTCCTTGGAGAAGCATAGGAAAATCTGCTAATTTTTTTCCTTTCCCATTTTGAGACATTTGAGGAAAATGTTGAGCCAATTGATGCGTTTGTAATTCTTGAAGAGTGTTACTAAGATGGAGAAAATTCAAACGATGGCCTTCTAAATTGGTGAATTGGTGAAAGATTTGTCATGGTTATATCCTTCGAAAAAGATTGAAAAACCTGTTCAAGAAAGAACAAATCCTATAAGGGCACAGGCACTTATTATATCATCACCAACGAGGTCAATTAAAGCCCCACAAAAGGCTCTTAAGGTGAAGGATAAGGGCATATAGTAGAAAGAAGATATTAAACATCTTACTCACCTGCGAAATTCCCATTCACAAACACATGGGATGTATGTCCTCGACTATCCACATGCAAGGTTGGCTGGCTTCCACTCTTCAAAAAGGGTTCATCTTCAAGGATATTGACACTGTATTGATAAAATATGGAATCAAAATCCTAACAAATTTGAGAATTAGTAGTCCTATCGTCTCAATTACAGATTATCACAGGTTCTCAATACCTGATTGTGTACCATAGATAATCACTTTTATCTAAAATTGTGCTTAGTTGTTCTAACAAGCCCTGGGCAGAGAATTTATCTTGTCCCCATCTTCCAACATCTTCTTTGTGCCATGACCAGTATACAGATACTTTTCCTGTATCTCCACTTGATGTTGCAACAGGATGAAGGGACTCCATGCTGTCCTGCTCCATTCCCATTAGGGAAGTCTGTATACTAACCTGTAACATTATATACACATATGATTAGAGATCCTCCTATATAATCCCACAACTTTCATCATCCCCTCGGCTATTCTGATGGCAATCAATATAAAATATCACTAACCTTCGCAGTGTTATAGATCACATTTTTGTAGTATGGTGTCACACTGACAGGCCAAGCAGATAGATTATAAGATGCTCCATTAAATTTCACAGTTTCATCCTGCTTACTATGGGCATTGTTGAGAAATGCAACACATACACCAGAATTCTTTGTAGAATATATTGTTGCCTGCATATTCAGCGTAAGTTTGATGCCTAACAGTCAGTGATTAGGTTCCATCTGAACAGCTTTTAAAACGACACTCCCTTGTGAGAAATAAATTATTATATGGAATGGAATAATATATTAATCTTGTTACATAAAAAAATTTCCAATTGAATGACCAACCTCAAGGCCTTGGCCTAGTGAAATGGTATTCACGTCTCCATAGAGTAAAACTACTTCACATAGTTTTATCGCTTTGTGAAACTCTTTCAGATGCCCCTACTTCGGTTGCCTTATATTGCCTGTAAGTATTACAGAGTACCACGATTAAACAGAGGTATATATTTTATTTGTTTTTAGTTTGGAGAATGATTTTTTATAGAATTGTTTTGGCTAAGCTGCAAGGATGTGAGGGGCACATTTACAGTAAAAGTCACTCAAAACTTACACTCACCATCATCTAGCTTAATACAAGACCAATCACTTTACTGCTTGGGCTAGACCACAATCCAGTAGGAACAGAGTACCAAAAATGTCCAAATATGGACTTACAATGGTTCCTAGATTTTCTGATTATGAAATGATAATTGAACCAGACTAATTTTTCCGTGCTAAACAATCCTGGTGCATAGAATCCCCCGCCTTTCCCCACCAAAAAAAAGCAACACCTGCACTCTTTCAGTGCAGAACAAAATTTGGCGTGGGAAACACTTACATACCATATTCGTCAATAGGCGCATCGTATTCATAACTGGTGGTAATGAATGGACCTCCGCTTGTCTCGCCGGATTTTGTGCCTCCATGATACTGCAACATAAAAAGCATTAAGGTTTTGGTTTAGATTTTAATAACATAAATATAAATGCATCTAAGCTCGAGCTCAAGACAAAAGAAAACCCGAATTTACCATGTAATATTTCTGAAATGTTCCTCCTCTATGGAAAAATATTCACAAACCAGGGAACCCCTCTTCCCTCCAATAATTATGTTTAGACACCGGACTCCAATAACTATGTTTAGACACCGGACTCTGAGCAGGCAGCCAATATTTGGCTCTGTTACAAATGGCTCCACTGCTGAGACACAGAAAGGCATCAGAGCCAGAACACACGGGGAATACTACCATACTACCAGTACAAAGCATCATGCCCAGGAGGAGGGAAATGATCTTTACTAAGGAATTTTGAAGATCTAATTAGCTACGTTGATTGTTGGTATGCTCAATTATTGCCATCACCAGTCAGAGGTACCACGCGACATTCAACGCTGATACTAAGAGTTACCAGGTGGCATAGGTTGCGGAGGAAAATGAAGAGCGCAAGAGGAATGTTTCACAGATGTCAGAAGATGAATGTTGCACATATGTTAAAACTTTAAATATTTTTGTGTTACTTAAGATGAAGGAAATATGTAATTCCGTCTATTATAATTATTATAAAAAAATATATCAATGTAAATATCTACCTATCTATCTATCTATATGACTATAAAACAAGTGAAACAAAACAAAACAAAATAATTCATGGTTAAAACATTTTATTAATGTACTGTTATTCATAACATTGTGACAACATTAATTATTCATCACATTGCAAAGTCATTTGTTGTCCTCACATGGGTGATGGAATTTATTGTTTGTCACATTACGACATCATTTTTTTGTCCAATTGCCATACCATTTATTGTTCATCACATTGTAACATTATTTGTTTTTCATAATGTTGGGACAATAAAATCATTATAAAATCTATATTCAAAATTAAACAACGTGTAAGATTTAGATCTTTTTTTTATTATTACAAATTTTGTATGCATGTAAAGTTTTAATAAAAATGAATATTTGGTTTTCATATTTTTGTTGAATGTAATTAAATTTATTTATTTATTTATATCTTATAAATAAAAATGTATGATTATTTGTGTTATTAAAAGTATTTTTTTAAGGAGGTTTATGGTAGTGGTAATAATCATAATGTTTGGGAAAGGAATAGGGACAGAGTTTGTGAAAATTAATAACAACAATGTTTAAAATGTGCATCTATTCTTTGCAAGTAAAACATGTGGATATAACAAAATTTAAGACATATAAGTGGGGCCAGGTCCACAACCACAACTACAGGGCGGCAACATTGACTTCGATTTCAACCCACAGCCACAGGGAGACAACACCGACTTCCAATTCAAGCCGAACATCCACGACAACTTCAATGCCAATCCTCCACGTCCACAACCACAACCTCAAGCACTTCCACATGGGAGAAACGCTGGCTTCGAATTCAACCCCGATATTCATGACAACTTCAATGCCAATCCTACATGTCCATAGCCACAATGACAACCTTAGCCACATCCATATGGGGAAACACAGACTTCCAATTCCACCCCAACATCCACGACAACTTTAATGGCCAGTAGATCAACTTAAATCTTATACCAAGTAATGAAAAGCATACCAAGTTTTCCTTCTGTTTTTCTTCGTAAAATTTCTTGAGGGAACAAAGGTGTCATGATTTTACATTCTTTTGATGTCATGATTATCCTTTCTTAATTATGGTGTTTTTGCATCGCAGGTATGGGAAACAATAAATGCCATCCAAGATTATGTGTCCATGTTCGACCATATCAATTCATTTCCATAATAGGCATCATCATTATTGGTTGTGCAAGACTCACGCGCACCTAAAACGTATTAGGACACTGGCATATTATAAACTGGATTAGATTATGTATAATAATAAATTTATTTCTTGGTTACAACGTTTTTAGCGGTTTGGTTGTGGAAAATGAAAATGGTTTGGTTTCGAAATCATCGTAACACGACACTATTTTGATAAGTAGATCTATATGTGAAAGAAACCTATTTAGATAAGTGCATGTATATGTAAAGAAAAACTTTTTATAAGTGGGCCAATTTGTGGAGCGATTTGGGTTGATGCCTTTTTATAAGTGGGCCAATTTGTGGAGCTCTTTGGGTTGCTGCTTCTCTCATCACTTAATCGAAAATCTAAATTTGAAAAGTCGATGGATCCAAAAGCAAAAGAAGCACATGCATATATTTTCACACAAATTAATTTTATACCATTCCAAACTTGTGGGTTATAAATTTCTCAAATAATTTATTATTGTTTGAAATTTTATAATTTTCAATATATTGTAATTTGATTGGGTTGTTAGTTTAAGTATAGTAGTGTTTTGTGTTTTCTTTTTCTTTTCCCATAGATTAAATTTAGTATTATTAAGTTGATCCTAAGCAAAAGCAACACACGCATATATTGTCTGTCATGTACTTCTTCTGAGAAGGGAATATAAATTTAGTATGTTGAGTCACTTCAATACCAAGATAGTAGTGAACATAGCCCAAATCAGTCATTTCAAAACCCTTCTTCAAATCCTTCTTTATGGATGCAATATAACTCTCATTGTTCCCTGCCATCAAAAGATCATCTACATACACCACAAGATATACAACTTTTTTTCCAACTTTCTTTACTAACAGAGTTGCATCATCAAGATCAAAATGTTTGAAGTTAAGTTTGAGAAGATGCTCAGTTAACTTCTCATACTAGGCTCGCGGTGCTTTCTTGAGGCCATACAAGGATTTTATAAGCTTGCATACTTTTTGTTCTTGGCCCTTCACAAAAAATCCTTCTGGATGGGACATAAAAACATTCTCCTTTAAATATCCATTCAGAAAGGCAGTTTTTACATCCATTTGATGGAATTTCCAACCATTCTGGGTTGTTAAGGCAAAGAGTGTCTGAATGGTAGCCCATTTTGCTGTGGGGGAAAAAGTTTCCTCATAATCGACCCTTCTTTTTGTGCAAAACCTTTTGCCACAAGCCTGGCTTTGTGCTTGTCAAGTGAGCCATCCGCTGTGTAATTGTTCTTGTAGACCCACTTGCGTCCAATTAGTTTGGTTCCCAATGGAGGATCAACCATCTTCCAAGTGCCATTATTTATCAATGCATCATACCCATTTTTCATCGCTTCATTCTTTCATCATGAGAATCAACATCTTTGAAGGAAGTCGGTTCAAGATCTGTAGACAAATTCAATTCACAATTATAAGAAATATCCATATCAACAAGTGAATCAAAATCATCTACATCACCTCCATTTTTCCTGGTGGAACTTCTTGTCCCCATCTTTCCAACCTCATCAGGACGAACATTTTACAGTGTCTTTGTCAGCCATTTTGGGGGACCTTATTGAGATGGCCCATGCTGCTCATTTGACTGAGTTGAAATCAAATCAAGATTCAGTCTCCAAATTCTGTCAATCACATCATTCAAGGAGTCATCCATGGTTGGTTCTTCATGTGGGGGAGAGAGTGCTTCAGAAGACGATCCCACAGATTGATTCAATATAGGAATCCCCCCTTCAAGATGTGGAATTTGATTATCAAATTCTTGAAATGACTTTGCATGTGTGAATCTATCTGAGCAATCAAGTTGCCACTCAACAACACTGTCAATCTTGGAAGAGTCAAGGAATATAATATCTCTAGATACTACAAACTTCTTATTGACTTCATCATAGAGACGATATCCTTTGGAGGCATTGGAATACCCCAAGAAGATAATTTTTTGACTTCTAGCACCAAGTTTGTTTCTTTGTTCCTTAGGTATCAAAGCATAACAGGTGGAACCAAATACCCTGAAATGCTTTACCAAAGGAATGTGTCCATGCCACATTTCATAAGCAGTTTTATTTCTGATTGTATTAGAAGGACACCTATTCTTTATGTACACAACACATAGAACTGCATCAGCCCAAAACATTAATTTTACATTCTTGGAAAACATCATGGAGCAAACCATATTTAAAATTGTCTTATTCATTCTTTCAACAACACCGTTCTGATGGGGATTATAGGGCTCATTTGTTTGATGTTTGATCCCATGTTGCGAAGATAGTTTTCAAATTCGTTTGAAGTGTCTTCTTTTGCATTATCAGTGCGCAAAGTGCCAGTATGAGTTTGTGCATCATTTTCAATCCATGGATGAAAATTCTTGAATGTTTGAAAATCATCATATTTGTTCTTCAATAAGTAAACCCAACAAATTCTGGTGTAATCATCAAGAAATGTCATCATATATTTATTTCCATTTGTAGAAGGATCAGCCATGGGGCCACATAAATTTAAATGAATAAGCTCAAGGTTTCTATGTGCTCTGGAATGTGAATCATGAAAGGACTGTTTGCTATGATTTCCTAGAATACAAGCATCATATTACTTAAGTTTCATAGGAGTTGTAGGCAATCCAGTAACACCATTTTTCTTTAACAATTAAAGGTTGTCATAGTTTAAGTGTCTAAATCTAGCATGCCATAAAAGACTTGATGGGAATGTACCTTCATCATAGTGAGAACTAAATGCAAAGTTTTGTGCATGAGCAAAGGTACCTTGCAGCTTTAGGAGTCTTCCTTCCTCTATTCCTTTCATGATAAGTGATCGGTCTGATGCAGCGTGAAGGGAGGAGGGAGCAACGTGCGAAGGGAGCAGCGTGAAGGGAGGAGGGAGGAGTGCGTGGAGGGAGAAGCGTTGCAGATGAAGAAAAAAGATGCTGCCGGAGGGAGGTGAGGTGGTCGGAGGTAGAAGCTGCGACGGAGGGATGTGCGGCCAGAGGAGGGAGCTGCGGGCCTGGAGCTGTGATCCGATGGCAGACAGAGGAGCTTCCGGCCTGCATCTGTGAGGCCATTGGCGGACAGAGGATCTCAAGGTTCAAGAAAAAAAATTGAATCTGGAATGCATCGTATTGAATAATATGCAGGAGTTTCAATGGGAAGTGGGAAGTTCTTCCAGGAGCATGCATGCAGAGAGGCAAGTCTACTGAGAGTAGGAGGGAGTTACAGGGGCAGGAATTCCAGAAATAGAGCTAGCTCTGATACGATGCCAGGCCAGAAGGAAACTCCACAAAATAAATCCTATGAACTATTTAAGAGTGCTTATGAATCTATACATCGAGGTGAGACTGTTGGGATTCATTTCCCAATGTCTCTTAGACTTCCTTATTTCCTATTTTACACTAATGTACAATTTTTCCTAATCCCTTAGGATTAAGTGTCAACAGAAACATAGGTTCAGCCTTATGTTTAACCTTTATTGGTTCTTGTTGTACTAGGGCAGTGCCGAACCCGAATTCCTACAATACTTGTCAAGCCAATGTTTTGTGCAACCATTGTTTATGTTTTGCATAGATAATATGTAAATTAAGTTAAAAAAATTTCATAATTCTCAATTTTTGTTACCTTGAGAAATTAGCATAAATGGGTATAAAGATATACATTGCTATTTGGAGGTATATAAAATTTTAAAAACATTAAAAAAATACACAAAAAAACTTATATTTAATATATCAATTATTCTTTTTTTTAATTATGAAAACTAATGTGCCAATTTTTCAATTTAAAAATCCTATCGGCCTCATTCATAAGAAAAGGCCTATCTGCCTAATAAAAATTTGTACACACATGTCAGATGGAAACAAGAAGTGTTGACGAAAACCAAAATTAAACTGATTCATTTAAAAATGAATTTAAAAATGAAATACTAATTATTAACAATATTTTATTTAAAATAATACGGAGCGAAAATAATTGTACCGCATCTAAATTATATATCAAATTGACAAGAAAACAGTTCTCTCATTAAAACACGCTTTAATAGATTCTTCAAATTTTAAAGAGTCTCTTTAAAGAAATTTAGTTTCTCAACATAGACTAAAGTTTTTTCCACATGGAAGAAAGCATCTATCCTTTTCTATTTATAAGAAAACAAGTACACAAACTAAATACCTAGGCTATATTGATGAAAACACCAGTAACAACAAACCCTAGCCACTGAACTGTGAAAACAAAAAGTAGGGCCCGCTGAGAAACCTAAAGGGTGCATAACAAGGGCCCAAAAAAACCCTAACAAGAACAACTGTCATGGCAGCAGCGGCTTAACAGCAAAAGACACCTAGAATAAACCATAAAAACTGACAAACATGTGGAGCAAGATATAGAGCTCAATCCAATTCAGCATAATGGATCCAAAAATTCGCGGGCAGTTTTTCTCCACTTGTTTAAAAAATTTGGGCAGTTCCGAATGTGCTGAGACTATTCAGGACAATTCCCGAGTCTACATCTCACGTCAAATATCCTCTAGAAAAACACATACACACAAGAAAACAAGAACTACACCCAAGTGTACCTTGTGCAATCAACAATAAACAACATAAAATAATAAGCACCTCCAAAATTAGATGGAATTCATCTCTGCGAAATTTTCCTAATGCAAATAAGCACCTCCAAAATTAGATGGAATTCATCTCTGCGAAATTTTCCTAATGCAAAACCTTCACAAGAAGCATAATCATTTTTTAAGATAGGGATTCCTTCAACAATTCTTTGTTTCTACAACAACCAAAAATCATGATAATTGATATGACCATACCTCTGGTGCTAAAGGATTTATGTTGACACCATTATAGAAGTTAATTCTTGATGAATTTTTTTTAGTGACATCAAGCTTATACAATCCTCCAACCCTGAATCCTGAAGCAACTGGTTTGCAGTGATCCAACAAGTCTTTTAATACGCAATGTGTTTTGAAGAATTCAACCTTTAGATTTTGATTTGTGATTGTGGACACCGAGATCATCTTTTTATTGATCCTAGGCACATACATAACATTATGGATGCGCCTGACACTACCATTTGGTAATGTCACTGGAATATCTCCATATCCCATGATATAATATGCACCATCAACTCCAAGATATATGTTTCCACCATTTCTTATTTCCTTGAAGTTTTCATACCAATCCATTTTGCATGCCATGTGAATCGAAGCTCCAGAGTCCACAAACAAAGCATTAACATCATCCGTTTAAGGAGACAACATAGCATTAAATATAAACAACTTAAGATTTTTTATATAAGAATTCAAGCCTTCTCTTGCAAAATTTCCTGAATGTCTTATGTGCTTATTATGCCTAGCTTCATCACTTTTATTATTATAACAATATCTAGAAAGATGCCCATTTCTACCACAATAGAAACATTTTATTTCAAAATTATTTCTGATAGATGACATACCTTGATTTGGTTTTGGAACTGGCCTTTTCTGAGATGAACTTCCATCTTTACTTCCCCCTCATTGTTTCCCTTTGAATAATTTTTTGTTTTGGCCATAAGTGCAAATTCTTGATTCTCAGGCTTAAAATTATTGCACCTCTCTTCGTCTTGCTTCAATATACCTGTAAGTTCCTCAAAATTTGGCGCTTTCTCCCTTGCTGCAAGACCTGTAATAAACATTTTATAATCCTTTAACATTCCATTTAATGTGATTATCACAATATCAGTATTAGATACTAATTCTCCTATGTCTCTGAACTTATCTTTCAAGTCATTAATTCTTGAAACGAAATCACTAATAAATTCATTTTCCTCCATTTTAATATATAGGAGCTTAATTTTGAGAAAGAGGACATGATTTGCATTTTTAATTTCATATAGCTCCTTCAATGTATTCCAGGTTGCTTTAGAGGTATAAAAATCATGAATATAAGGAATTATATTATCTTTCATGGACATTCTTAATAATACCTTTGGTTTGTTCTCCCACTTCTCCCAATCTTGGATCGATGTAGTTGTCGAGCCTACAACAGGTTTCGCTTCTTCTCCCTTTGTGATAGTCCAATCACCATAGCCTTCCAACAATGTTTGCAACATGAATTTATAATTAAATTAGTTGGTGCCATCCAATTTATTTTCCTCATTCAGGTATGTTTCTACAAGAGGATTAGTCATCTTGAAAAAAATCCCAATTTCTAACAACACCTAGCATCTTACTCCACACTTCATGAGAACCACTAGTAGGTCTATGAATCCCTCACTAACAGATCCATGAATCTAACAATGGTCACGCTCAAAAAATTCAAAAAAAAAAGGAAGCTCAACCAATTTTATAAGTTCCACAAAAAATGGATCTCTGAAATATTCTTACACCAAACACAGTGCGTAGAAGAAAATTTTATAAGTTTTTCGTTATTAGCATGCTTTTCCTTAATAAAAGCTACGCAAATGTTGTCAGGAAAATTTCCCTAAGGAAAGGGTTGAAATCCTCATCAAAACAGGGTAAGATAATCAATAAAGAGCACTCAAACAAGCTTTCCAAACATACAAATTATAAAACATGGATTTGGAGACATACCCTGAGGTTCTACATTTGATGATGTTCCCGTAGGGTCCAAACCCTCTACTTCCTCCAAGATAAGAAAACCTGAAAGTAAATCAAAAAATCATATACATAATAGATAATTCAATGGGAATACATATGTATATGTTAGATCATCACATATAAACAAATAAACTATCGTTCATGAGATAAAAACATATCAGGAACAAGACATGAGGTTCTTTATTGATTAATAACAATAAGTGCAGGAGAGGTACAACCTGATCCAAGCCAAAGGCACTGACGAAGCCTTCTTCTAGATTCATCCAGCCCGAGCCATGAAGAAAACCTCTCTAATAAGAGAAAGAAGATACTAGATAAGGATGCTAAGCATCCATGTAAATGAAACAAGTGTTTCCTAGAGACTAAGAGTGGAGGAGGCACAGGAAAAAAAAACTTGATCTAGGAGAAATTGGTTATATTATGGATATCCTTCTTCTCTTTTTGTAATTAGGCCTACCCAAGGGGTGTATATATACCACCTAAAATTGTTTATTTTAGTTAGGCCATGGGCTCATATAGGTGGGCTCTCGTTAAAACCCATAAACCCTACCCAAAAAATAGGATTTTGTTTTATTTTTTCATATTTTAAAATGTATACGTGAGTATAGTGTTATGGGACTTGCATATGACGCGATTTAATATGGGTAGAGTCGTATATGGATTTTGAGATACCATCTTTTACTATAAATTCAAGTCTGCATGGAAAAAGGGACTCTCTAGGGCCATAAAAGAGCATCAGGTCTACAAGAGTATTGGAGGAATTATAACATATGCCCCATAACACATGTGGTCATAAGGGAAATATGATGACGAAAATATATTAAGCATAAAGGGAGGTGTCATCTGAAAATTCCAGAGGATACCACCATATTCCAGCCCATCGAATACCAATGAAAGGATTCAGAAAGAAAACTCATGTTTGAGGCGGACATACCCATGCTCAGAAGTAGTAAAGTTTTTCTGTTGATCAAATATAAAGAAAATCCATAATGCATACATAAGTGTTCAAAAGGAGCTCAAGAAATCATAGTGAAACATCAAATCATAGCCGCGAAAGAACAAAACAGAGATATGTCTCAATATCACATATAGAATAATGTCTGATCAATGATGCTAGAAGAATGTATGATCAATAATGTTTCATAATGGATCCTCATAAAAGTACCAAGTCATATAGGTGGAATAGTGGCACTACATAAAATTGGGTGCCAACATATAAGATGTTGTTGTGAAATACTGCAACATATAAAGCTGAGAGATGTCACTGGTAGAAAAATGAAGGAGATGTCAAGTGAACCAAGATGCTGACACAACCCGAGGTATTCACCGATCGTCAATGATACATTTCTACACTATGGTAATAAATGAGTTTAATTCAACCATGTGAGAAATCACTTTATTACTGGTCATTGATGTATACCGTTAATAAACATGATACAACTCACCGATAATTATAATGAGTGTCAAGGTACCCAAGTGCAATCTAATAAGTGTGTTGAATTTGAACACTCGAAATAATCTATCAATTAGGATACATTGATGTAATCTCACTATCGATAGCAAAGGAGTGTGCCACTAATGACTGCAAACCTTGGGCACTGGAAAAAGAAAAAAGAAAAAGACAGATATGATGGAAGGAAGGCATTAAGGCATCCCACATTAACTAGTGTGACTATAACCTACAGGCCAATAATTTGGAAGAACTCAGACGAAGAGAGATGAAGTAACCATTCCAATAATTATATATTCATATTCTTCCTTCATTTCTTTTCTCCACTCTTCATGTTCATTAGCTTCATTAAAACTCATTAAGTCTCATGTTCATTAACATAGGGATTCCTTCAACCATTCTTTGTTTCTAAAACAACCAAAAATCATGATAATTGATATGACCATACCTCTGGTGCTGAAGGATTTATGTTGACACCATTATAGAAGTTAATTCTTGATGAATTTTTTTAGTGACATCAAGCTTATACAATCCTCCAACCCTAACTCCTGAAGCAAATGGTTTGCAGTGATCCAACAAGTCCTTTACTACGCAATGTGTTTTGAAGAATTCAACCTTAATATTTTGATCTATGATTGTGGACACCGAGATCATATTTTTATTGATCCTAGGCACATACATAACATTATGGATGCACCTGACACTGTCATTTGGTAATGTCACTGGAATATCTCCATATCCCATGATATAATATGCACGATCAACTCCAAGATATAAATTTCCACCATTGCTTATTTCTTTGAAGTTTTCATACCGATCCATTTTGCATGTCAAGTGAATTGAAGATCCAGAGTCCAAAAACAAAGCATTAACATCATCCATTTAAGCAGACAACGTAGCATTAGACATTAACAACTTAAGATTTTTTATATCAGAATTCAAGCCCTCTCTTGAAAAATTTCCTGAATGTCTTATGTGCTTATTATGCCTAGCTTCATCACTTTTATTATTATAACAATCTCTAGCAAGATGCCCATTTCTACCACAATAGAAACATTTTATTTCAGAATTATTTCTGACAGATGACATACCTTGATTTGGTTTTGGAACTGGCCTTTTCTGAGATGAACTTCCATCTTTACTCCCCCCTCCTTGTTTCCCTTTGAATAATTTTTTTTTTGGCCATAAGTGCCAATTCTTGATTCTCAGGCTTAAAATTATTGCACCTCTCTTCTTCTTGCTTCAATATACCTGTAAGTTCCTCAAAATTTGGTGCTTTCTCCCTTGTTGCAAGACCTGTAATAAATATTTTATAGTCCTTTAACATTCCATTTAATGTGATTATCACAATATCAGTACTAGATACTGATTCTCCTATGTCTCCCAACTTATCTTTCAAGTCGTTAATTCTTGAAACAAAATCACTAATAAATTCCTTTTCCTCCATTTTAATATATATGAGCTTAATTTTGAGAAAGAGGACACGATTTGTATTTTTAATTTCATATAGCTCCTTCAATGTATTCCAGGTTGCTTTAGAGGTATAACAATCATGAATATAAGGAATTATATTATCTTTCATGGACATTCATAATAATACCTTTGGTTTGTTCTCCCACTTCTCCCAATCTTGGATCGATGCAGTTGTCGAGCCTACAACAGGTTTTTCTTCTTCTCCCTTTGTGATAGTCCAATCACCATAGCCTTCCAAAAATGTTTGCAACTTGAATTTATTTCTAACTTAGTTGGTGCCATCCAATTTATTTTCCTCATTCAGGTATGTTTCTACAAGAGGATTAGTCATCTTGAAAAAAATCCCAATTTCTAACAA
Organism: Pinus albicaulis; assembly: GCA_034641835.2. NCBI lineage: Eukaryota > Viridiplantae > Streptophyta > Pinopsida > Pinales > Pinaceae > Pinus > Pinus albicaulis. The sequence continues at coordinate 1,312,540,662 of CM076581.1, read as the reverse complement.
CACCTAGCTTCTTACTCCACACTTCACGAGAACCACTAGTAGGTCTATGAATCCCTCACTGATAGATCCATGACTCTAACAATGGTCAAGCTCAACAAATTCAAAAAAAGAGAGAAGAAGTTCAACCAATTTTATAAGTTCCACAAAAAATGGATCTCTGAAATATTCTTACGCCAAACACAGTGCGTAGAAGAAAATTTTATAAGTTTTTCTTTATCTACGCACTTTTCCTTAATAAAAGCTACACAAATTTTGTCAGGAAAATTTCCCTAAGGCAAGGGTTGAAATCCTCATCAATACAGGGTAAGATAATAAAAAAAGAGCAATCAAACAAGCTTTCCAAACATACAAATTATCAAACATGGATTTGGAGACATACCCTGAGGTTCTACATTTGATGATTTTCCCATAGGGTCCACATCCTCTACTTCCTCCAAGATAAGAAAACCTACAAGTAAATCAAAAAATCATATACATAATAGATAATTCAATGGGAATACATATGTATATGTTAGATCATCATATATAAACATATAAACTATCATTCATGAGATAAAAACATATCAGGAACAAGACATGAGGTTCTTTATTGATTAATAACAATAAGTGCAGGAGAGGTACAACCTGATCCAGGCCAAAGGCACCGACGAAGCCTTCCTTTAGATTCATCCAGCTTGAGCCATGAATACAACCTCTATAATAAGAGAAAGAAGATACTAGATAAGGATGTTAAGCATCTATGCAAATGAAACAAGTGTTTCCTAGAGACTAAGAGTGGAGGAGGCATAGGAAAAAAAAACTTGATCTGGGAGAAATTGGTTATATTGTGGATATCCTTCTTCTCTTTTTGTAATTAGGCCTACCCAAGGGGCATATATATACACACTAAAATTGCTTATTTCAGTTAGGCCATGGGCTCATGTAGGTGGGCTCTCGGTAAAACCCATAAACCCTACCCAAAAAAATAGGATTTTATTTTATTTTTTCATATTTTAAAAAGTATACACAAGTATAGTGTTATGGGACTTGCATATGACGTGATTTAATATGGGTAGAGTTGCATATGGATTTTGAGATACCGCCTTTTACTATAAAGTCAATTCTGCATGGAAAAAGGGACTCTCGAAGGCCATAAAAGAGCATCAAGTCTACAAGAGTATTGGATGAGTTTATAACATATGCCCCCTAACACATGCGGTCAAAAGGGAAATATGATAACCAAAATATATTAAGCATAAAGGGAGGTGTCATCTGAAAACCCCGGAGGAGACCACCATATTCTAGCCCATCAAATACTAGTGAAAGGAGTCAAAAAGAAAACTATTGTTTGAGGTGGACATACCGATGCTCGGTAGTAAATTTTGTCCATGTCCGTTGATCAAATATAAATCAAATCCATAATGCATACATAAGTGTTCAAAAGGAGCTGAAGAATTCATAGAGAATCATCAAATCATAGCCGCGAAAGAACACAACAGAGATATGTATCAATATCACATATAGAATAATGTTTGATCAATAATGCTAGAAGAATGTATGATCAATAATTTTGCATAATGGATCCTCATAAAAGCACCAAGTCATATAGGTGGAATAGTGGCACTACATAAAATCGGGTGCCAACATATAAGATGTTGTTGTGAAATACTGCAACATATAAAGCTGAGAGATGTCGCTGGCAGAAAAATGAAGGAGATGTCAAGTGAACCAAGATGCTGACACAACCCGAGGTATTCACCGACCACCGATGATACATTTCTACACTATGGTAATAAATGAGTTTAATTCAACCATGTGAGAAATCACTTTATTACTGGTCATTCATGTATACCGTTAACAAACACGATACAACTCACCGATAATGATAATGAGTGTCAAGGTACCCAAGTACAATCTAATAAGTGTGAATAGGTGTGTTGAAGTTGAACACTCGAAAGAATCTATCAATTAGGATACATTGATGTAATCTCACTATCGATAGCAAAGGAGTGTGCCACTAATGACTGCAAACCCTAAGGCACTGGAAAAAGAAAAAATAAAAAGATAGATATGATCGAAGGAAGGCATTAAGGAATCCCACATTAACCAGTGTGATTATAACCTACAGGAAAATAATTTGGAAGAACTCAGACGAAGAGAGATGAAGTAACCATTCCAAAGTACATTTCCAGCCTACACAAGGTGTATCTAGTGTGTTATCCTCCATAGTGTTCCAAGGTTGAGAATGGGAACTGATGGAGATAAGCTCGAATCACTTAGGATTTGGTAGTTAGCCCTAACAAATTAGAGAGGGCTCTCTCTGTGTTCTTATAGCAAAAAGATAACTGAATAAGGTAAAAATATATTAGCCTAGTTCTGAGCTCTAGGGTTTTGAAATTTAGGGTTTTTGCTGGATCAGGAGGAGAGGTCAAGGAAACTAGGTCAGATATAAAAGATTTCAGTTGTAGGGATACAAAGGGGCATGGCAGGTATGTCCAGTGAAAATTTGATGTTTTCAATTGTAGTGTAGGGTGGAAAATAAAGGTTCAAAATTAGCATGACAAGCATGAGTTCATTTATTAGAAGATGAATAACATAAACATGAAATTCCTAACAAAACAGAGCACGAACTTTGAGAATTTTGTTTAACATTCTATAGGAAGATCACTGAAATAAAATCTATGGAAAGGATAAGAGATAATAATTCATAAAATTAAATTGCAGAAGAAAAACACTGCCACAAAATCATATCACATGAATCCCTATATAATTGTTGCAACTGGTCTTGTATTTATGCAAAAACAAATTGTACACAAATCTCCAAGCCTTGTACTCTCTGATGTCCAACCTTGAATCTGACTGAAAAATAGTTACATATAGACCAAAAACCATTTTCCCCTCTCTCAGGGGTCTAATCCCTCTTGATAGGAACAATTCACACAAATTTCTCTAACCAAACCTAAGACTAGGGGGGCTAAAACAAACTCTCCTTTTAGCCTTTGACTAACCTTTGTATCATAAATGACCTTCATAATTACATCAAATTTACATTAACAAGATTAATTACATTCATCTACATCATGAAAATTGAAAACAAGAAAAATTACATCATGAGAAACCAAGTTTGACTAATTAAACTTGAAAATCTGACCTCCAAGGAAAAGCGCAACACATTGAGGGAAAAGCGCAACGCCATTTGGGAAAAGCATGATGCCAACTTGTAGGGAAAGTTTGAGTGACGTCTTGTGCTCCAAATGTTGATATGAAGGTACCATTGGAAAGATTAGGATGTCTAGTTTTCCATAGAGTACTTAAGAAAGAAAAATGTCCTCTCCAAGGCTGCAAAAATTGATTCTCCCAAGGTTACTCCAAAAGCGCAGCGCCAAGGTGAAAACAGTGGCAGAAAGTGGTTTTTAGCACGTTTTTCGCATTTTTCTTCCACCCATAAAGCTAACATGGCATAAAAAATAGATATATGACATGTGCATGTCATAATCTATCCATGCATGTAGAGTATAGGTGATTTGGAGCCCTCAGGGAAAAGCACAACGTCAAGGCGCTGCGCTTTTGGCTGACTGTGTTTTCCTGTTTTAGCCAAAAGTCACCAAAATTTTAAAAAATTCAAAAATTTGCTCAAAAATGGTTTAGAATTTCCCCTTGAAGTTTTAAACTGATGTGTTAGGCAATGAGAGAAGCCTCAGCCAACAAATCAATCTTGTCCTTCTTCTTTTTCTTAATTAGGGTTTTCCTCAATTTCTTTTTCAAGTGTGTGACCCTAATATGAGAAATATTATTCCTTGTGCAGTAATGCATTTAAATATTCCTCCAAAGATTTTTGTTCTTGTTGGCCTTCTCAAGAAGCTTCTCCAAGTGACAATTTACCTTTTCAAGCCAAAATTCCTTATCCTGCTCAATTTCTATTGCAATCAAATCCTCAAAACCGTCTTGACCTAGTGATGGAGATGGTTCAGTTTCTTTCTTTTCCTGTCGCTTGAGGCCTCTTGTTCTTGGCCTCCTTAGTTTTATTTGTACTTCCTTATCCTCAATATCATCAACATCAATCACCGATTTACCTTTTCCATCCTCCTTCTCCAAATCTGCCTTGGGTTTACTAAGCAAGAGATGTTTTACTTGGAGTTTCCTTTTCTCCTACTAAAGAAATGTAATCATGAACTTTGCCTTTGATAGTTTGTCCTTGAGGTATATGATTTCATATTCTTTCTCATTGATAATATGCTCTGGTGAATTTTCCTCCTCATGTATCTCTAGGTCTGCCAAGTCAGTGTCAAAATGAAAATTTTCTTTCTCTTACAGTGGTGCCTCATGCTGATGTGTTGATGTCTCTTTTTCCACTTATGTAGGTTGAGCCATTTCCACACTACTAGGAGAAAACATCAGCGTATTTACTATGGTATATGTTTTAGTCACCTCAGCCGTAGGTGTGCTTGTTGCAGTTTTGCTTGTGGAATCCACTTCTTTTTGTCATGGTGAATTCAATGGTGTAGACTGACTGCTTGATTGAATTAGAGTAGGAAAAATAGAGGATGAATGCATGAAACCCTCCCAAGAAAATTTGACATGTGTAAGCTGATGGAAAAAAAATATTTTCATGGAGCCATGATGGAATAAGATTTATTGGTGATCTTTCCCTTTACTATGTACTTTTTCTGCCATTTTGACCAAGCTTCTTTAGAGGTAGTGACGTAGGTTAAGAGCTTTAACACCTGTGAGAATCAGTAATCTAACATGGTACTAATATATCCTTGAAAACCTACCCTCACATGTAAAATATTTCATGAGAATCTTCATGAGAGGGGCATACTTATCAAGCAAGTGTCTGAAAGGAAAAATATGCTTTGGAGAAACTTTGTATGGAGGCTTCAAAAACATCTTGTAATTTTCAATATCTAGGTCTCTCCTTTTGAACCAGAGCTCTCCATGGTTTGGGATCCCAATGGCTATAGAAATGGCCTCTGTTTAAATAGTAAAAATAACCCCTGAAATGGTTACCTTATCCCTCCTTAGACTGGTAGCAAAGGTGCTTGTTAATTTATCACTGAAACCCAATTCTTCAATATTTTGGCAAAAAACAAGGAAATCTACATCCTGAAATGACTTCTTGAGAAATGGTGAAGCCATGATATCTTGTACTCTGGTGGGTTCGTATATGATGATATGAACTCATTTATGCTTCCTCTGATCAATGGTCTCTGAATCCATGTGAAACCCTAGCTCACTAGGAAAGTGAATTAGGGTTTAGTTTAGGAAAATAGGGGATTTGGGGCAGTTTTAGGAATGGAGGGAGATGAAGGGATTTGAGGGTGTCTAGATTCTTGGTAAAATTTAGGGGGGTAGGGATAGATGTTAGGGAGTGTAGGGAAGTTTATTTCTGGCAAATGAGTGAGGGGAAAGGGTATAAAAATGAAAAACACAGTGCTAACCAAGGAAGGTGCAGTGTAGGCTAGGGTTTGTAGGGAAATCAAGAAAATGAGGGAAAGGGATGAGGGGAAGTGTCAAGGAAGGTGTATGGGAGGTGAGGGGGGTATATGAGCATGGATTTTAGGGTTTTTCTCAAAAAATGGATCAAAGACACTATGAGACCAAAAATGGAGCAAACCCTAGGAGAGGGTGATTTTCTGAACTTTCAACCATGAAATGAAGTTAAAGAGAGGTATATGAGGGAAAAATGTAACCAAATTACTTTTTTTTTAATAAGATGGAACCTGTAGCTGATGAAGAAACCCTTGGAGAAGGAATATTTTTCTTCTTGGAGAAAAACACAACACCTTGGAGAAAAACGTAGCGCGGCTGAGAAAAGCACAACGCAACATGAAAATTTAGCTTTTCAAGGTGAAATTTGGTTGCTCTAATGGATTGAATGCATTTCTATGGTATAGAAATGTCTTATGAGAGATAAATGAGAAAAATACGTTCTTGGTTGGTCTCCTTATAGGTTGGATGGTCGATTTTCTCTTAGGTGGTGATGTGCTCCCACCTTGACTTTTCACAAATTGACTTGATTGCTTGTGTACTACAGCTTCAAACCTTATGATACATAGTTACATCTTAATAAAGATAAAAATGAATTTTTATATATCATTATAGAATAATTTTCCCTATTAATACTCCCTTTAATGGTGACTTTGATGATGGCATGACCTATTTACGTGATGTTTTTGATAATATGACCTAATGATGACACTATATGGAAAGATAACCAGAATGATGACCAAGATGACCAAGACACTCTTTCAAAGAATAATGACCTGACCATGATGATGAAAGGAGTAGTAATGACCTATATATACTAACCAATGATCAAAATTTTATTTGAAAACCTATTTAAACTATAAAAATAAGACCTATGACCCTATCAACCATATGAAAGAGCATAATCTGATCAGTGGTGACTGATAAGACTAACATACACTAACATTGGCTCCAATTGGGGATGAAAGCTCCTTAGGAGGTGTCAAGAACACCATAGAACAAGTAGCCTTATCCATTGGGCATGGAGTCAAAAATTAAAAATAAGACTCGAAACTAAAATGACATGACACACTGAAATGACTTGAAAAACTGAAATTGACTACTAACTAAACTTATTTATGGCAGCATACCATCGAGATGTGAGGGTTTCAAATCCTGATGATAACCACCCTCCTGCTGAGGATATATATACAATCATGTGAAATGATCCCTCTAGTGTAACCAATCCAACAAATGGCTATTTACTTGAATCACGCTCACACTTTCCTTGAGCAGGTAGAAAAAACAATAGCTAGGCAAATCCAAGTATCTGTTGAAAATACGCTTTTGATCCATAAATAATTAAAATACATCTTCCATGCTAACTGTAGTAAATCAGTAAAAGGGTCCTCAATAATTTGAATTGTTACCTTGTCTTGAGATCCAACAGAAACATAAACACACCCTTCATTTTGATATGAAAGAAAACTTAGTTGTTGATCCATAAGAAGGCATAAGGAAGTATGACTTTCTGCTAGATGAGTGTTGACTATAAATTCCTCAAGTTTGCGAAACTCTAATTCTAACTCTGGAGGAAAATCATCATGTGCAAGAGGCTCTAAAAAAAAACTTCTTTATTGCAACTCTCCTCTTCATAATCTTCTTAAAAAAAAATTATTCTCTGCCATAATGTCTAGAGATCCTTGTTCATGCATTTCATCAGAAACCTCATCTTGGTCTTCACAAACTCGATCTTGAAATAAACACCCAGAGAAATAACAATCTGAAAAAACAAGTGAATGACCCTCTTCATACCTTTGTTGGTGATTTGGCAACTGCTGAATTATAGAGGTCAGTTCTCGGGGCTTAGTATCCTTTGGAGAAGTTGGCCTCTTCGGACTCAAAATGATAGGCATGTTTCTGTTTCTCAAATTATGTTACCTCTGCACTAAGTTGAGCACATTCTAGTAAAATCTCTGATAATCTTCAGTCTTTGTTGCTAACATGTCATAAATATCAAGAGAGAAAATGTGGTGTTCATTATTATTGAACTCAAAAGATGGAATGTGATTATCATTATTGAAATCCTTCTCAATTTCATTTACAATCAAAGGATAAACATCTAATGGCTGGGAATTTTCATACTTGATTTCTGACCTTTCATCATGATGTAGAGAAAACTCAAAGAAATCTTCTTCAATATCATTAATCATTAAATCCTCATCATCAATATCAATCCCTATGAACTGAAAAAGGTCCTCAAACTTTCCACATAAATTCTCTATCAGCAATAAGGAAGGATAATGCTTCTTATAATTGTCACAAAATGCTACATGAAAATATTTAAGTGAATATAGACTGGCAACAGGCAATCCCTCATACCATGACCTGGCATCATCCTCTAAGGTTTCCATCAACATCTTCATTAAACAATCCTTAGGAAACTACAAACTTAGCCTATGTATATGTATATGAAATTTAATCAAATGTATAGAAGCATTGTCATATTTTTCATTTCTGAACCTAGGCAGATCTATTTTCCAATCTATGTGAGGTATTCAATTTGGAAAACTAGGAATATAAGCTCGATTCATAGGAGCATACCTTCTAGCAGTTGAATCCATCTTAATACAATAGAACCATGATTCTTTGCTACTGATTCTTAGGCTAGTGAAATTACAAATGAAACCCTGATTTCTGGATCCTATTTCCAGTGGAATCTTTGGATAAAGTTGAAGTTGATTGGAGTCGCCAGGTGAATGTTTCAGCCTTAATATGTATCCGACCATTGTCCACCATCAGCAAACATATCTGATCTTTGTCGTTCTCACCCAGGGAAAATACGATCTTTCATTCCCCGGCAACGACGCCAAAAATGTTATCCTCCACAGTGTCCCAAGCCTTAGAATGGAAACTAATGGAGGTAACCTCGAACCACTTAGGAGTTGGTAGCTAGCCCTACCAAATCTGAGAGGGCTCTCTCTGTGATCTTACATCCAAAAGATTACTGAAGAAGGTAAAAATATATTAGGCTAGGTCTAAGCTCTAGGGTTTTGAAATTTAGGGTTTTTTTTAATCAAGAGGAGAGGTCAAGGAAACTAGGTCAGATCTAAAAGATTTCAGTAATAGGGATACAAAGGGGCATAAAAGGTATGTTCAGTGACATTTTTTGGTTTTCAATTTTAGTTTAGGGTGGAAAACCAAAAGTTCAAAATGAGCATGACAAGCATGAATTAATTTGTCAGAAGATGAATAACATAAACATGAAATTCCTACCAAAATAGAGCATGAAATTTGAGAGTTATGTTTAACATCTTATAGGAATATCACTGAAAGCAAAGATATGGAAAGGAGAAGAGCTAATCATTCATAAAAGTAAATTATAGAATAAAAATACTACCACAAAATCATACGTGATCCAGATTTATGCAGGAACACAACAGAATACACATATAACCATAAATACAAAAATGCAGCGGAAATAACACTTCATTTCATTAATATGAAAGAACTAAAATTTGTTTACAAATAGAATGGAAATAAACTAGCTAGGGCACTGGTAGCTTATCTCTGAGAAGAGATATGGTGGCTACTAGACTCTGAATTGTGTTACAATGAGGCTCGAGGGCCTATTTATTATTGAGAAACAATGGAAAAACCTAAACATCCAAAAACCTAACTCTAAGAGATGAAGTGCCAAAACTATGGGCCCCGTTTGGGTAAATTGGTACATCAACTTCCCGGGGACGTAACTTTGGCATACGATCTCCGTTTGATGCAGTCAATACCCAATTAGAAAGATATGTCTAAGGACTACAACTTTTGAGTGAGAAACATTGGTTTATGGCCCCAAGTTGCTCTCGCTTTTCCAAAAAAACATCATTGAGGTTCTCAAAACGGCTCCGGAAGTTCAGGACCCAAAAAACTGCTAAAAATAGTAAACTGTGCTATAATTAAGGAAACTGAAAAACTGAAAGAAACAATGGTGGGGCCCCAAGTGGAATAGGCGGGTGCCCACCAATACCCACCTAGATCATTCCTCCCCCCTTAGGAATCAATGGTCCCCATTATGTTGAGTTCCTCGATGAGATGAGGAAACTTCTGCTGAACTTGGTCCCTGTTAAACCACTTGCCCTGGTGTAGCAGTTGGTCAGCTTTGACAACTCGATACATTTGAATCTTCTGCTGGCAAGTGTTCTTGATTTGAATGTCCATGATACAATCTGTGGTGGCCTGTTCCATGCAGTATGGGTTTAACACTGTTGGTGTGAGTTGTTCTGCAATGTCATAGGTGTGAGGTGGGAAGTAGGGCCGAAGGTGGTCCACATTGAATACTGGGTGTAGACCAAGGAATGGTGGAATACTAAGCTCAAAGGCATTGTTCCCTACAACCTTGGGGATGGTGTACGGCTGTTGATGAGGTAAATCCCCTCTACGGACAGAGGCGATCCCTACTAGCCCAGCAGGGGTATAGCAACAATCAAACAATGTTGCGACGCAAGTTCCTAGTTACGAATGAAAAGACTAAAGATAGAAGCCTACCTGGAATCCAATGCTACGATCTGAAGAAGAAGTGTCCCCATTACTCAGCCTCGGCAGATCACGATCCCTCCACGATCTCCGCGGATGAACACCTACACATGCAAAGAACAAACAGATACAAGCATAAAATCCGGCATACGTAACTAAATATCAGTCAGAAAGGATATTACTCATATTAACATGATGGAAAACATAGTGGAACCATAATCGTAATCATCTATTAAATAACAAACGAAGAGAGATTACAACCAAGTTCTGACGTCGCGGTCTCCTTCGGATGGGTCTCCAGCCGTTCACGTCTCGCAAAGCTCTCCAGGGAAAGGGCAAACCTCTCCAGAGTCTCTCGACGATAATCTCCTTACTTGAGTCGGCCTTAAGGGAAAAAGAGGGCTCTTTACAACACAAAGGCTCTTGGGAATATAAAGATTCAAAGCTTAGGAACTTCCAGACTAGCTTGCCATGGGATTGAGTAGGCTTTTATAGATGGGGAAGGAGGGAGTTGGGATCCCTATTATTGTGGGATTGGCCCTATCAACAAGGAAGGTTCCATGGGAGGTGGCAAAACCACTTCCCTTCCATAGAACTCCGGCAGCCAAACCTCCCAACTCAAGATAGGCAATGGTTCTGAGTTTGTTGAAACTCAACTTCAACCATCTTTATTTAAAAAAACACTCCTTAAATTGGCTGGCGCGACCACTGCTTTGGGACAGAGTGCCAGGTGGCGCGGCCTCTTTGCAGGATTTCCCCCATTGGCGCAAGTACTGAACTGTCTAACCGCGCCAATGAAAAAAGAGGTGTTTTTCATGATTTTTGCAAGGAGATGTCTTAAGGGCAATTAAAGCTCATGCTTAGAGGAATGCTTTGATGATGGTTTCAAGGCATGACGATGTTCACAGGTCACAAAATGGGTCCTCCATTGTGCGGGACGGGGAATGGTAAGGACGGTGACAAACTACTGTGTAACAGATGCCCCCTAAAGTATGAGGCCTGAGAGAGAGAGGGGTGAAATGCTTTACGAGAACATGTTCAACTGAAGGCCCACCGTCGGAAAACCTGCGCAGAAAGATACAACTAATATCTCAAGTACATGATGTATATGCGGTATGGGCGCAGCCATCCGAAACAGAGTATGCTATAATCCGGATCCAGGGTATGGGCGCAGCCATCCAACTAGGATCAAACAAATAGACTCAGGTATGGTCGCAGCCATCCAATCAGTGAGTCATGTACATAATGATAATAATCCACAATCGCAGCCTGGATTACAACAGACACAATCCAGGGTCTTGCGCTCCATCTCGACTCAAACAAAGTACAAGTTCAAGCATGTGAATATGTGAGCTGAAGTCGAACATGCAAGAACATCGTCTGATTACCAGCCAATGATGAAAGCTGTTAACAGACGCGAGAGAAACCACCAATAATGAAAATGGTCCTCAAGGTACTACAGGTACAATCTACGGCGTGCGAATAAATGAGTTGACGTCGAACACTCGCAAAATCACTCGATCCGAGGCCAATGATGAAAACCTCACGTCGAATGCGACGAACCTGCCATTGAGGCATGCAGGCTCCAAGGTACCATAGGGAGTCTCTAGACCAACTTCCTGGATAATGAGCTGAAGTCGACAGGAAGTGACCTTGATTGAAGGTGGGCCATAATGTTTCCCACATCATCGACGCGAGACAGAGGAACATGATGTTTTGTTGTGAATCAAGATCGTATGAGAAACAAAGGAAGGTTGATATCCACAGAGGTCAACTTCTCTTGAACATATAAACGGCACGACAGTGGACTTGGCAGTATTTGACATCAACGGATCAGAGGTCACAGTGACGAGGCAGTGAGCAGATGAGAGGTCAAAAGGGATTATCCAAACCCACGGAGGCAAAGTGAAGAAACGAGATGAGATGTCCCCAACCCGACACGAATGCAGACAAATGCCATGTTCAAGAGCGACATACTGCCAATGACAACGACGATGGTTCCATCTTTCCCCCACCATCTCTGGTGAGTACCCCAATTATTTTTTATAACAAGCTTGCAAGGGATAGCATATGCTTGTAATATAAGTCCACCCTTCGGGTGAATCCATCCTAGTGCATTTAACGAGTCCTAGGAAGGAGGAACTCGGAGAACGTCATTTCGAATGGATCCGATGTCATCAGGATTTAACGAGTCTGACAAAGGAAGAACTCGGCGTCTTTTCATGTTTAGAGAGTTTGAAAAGATAGCAAAAAAGTAAACTCCAGCAGACCCTTTTCGTAAATAGTTCCCCAGATCCGAAAAGGTAGAAAACAATATCCGGGAAAACCTCCTAGTCGCGATCGGCTAGGGTATTCCTTTTTCGTAATCAATCCATCCCAGCCCGAAAAAGGGGTAAACTTATACTGGGTGGATGTCGATTCGTGTCCATTTTAACGAGATCGAAACAACAAGGGCCTCGGCAATCTTTTCATGTTTAGAGAGTCAGAAAAGAGCTGAAAGATGACTCCAAAGTAACTTTTTCGTGTATTTACCGAGTCCGAAAAAGTATAAAATACAACTCGTTTCCATTGTTTAAGTCGCAAAAACCTGTTGCTGCACATACCAAGCAAGCGTAAAATCCATTTTTCGACATAACATATAAAAAATATTCGATAAAGTGACTTTCAAAACTCATTTAACGTCGAAAAGGTTATAAATATGTCAAATTGGTAAAAATAAAATTACTTTTACTATTTACCTTGGTAAAAAGCAACAGAGGTCCATTTGGAGCAGAAACTTCTGACGGTGATTGCGACAAATCCAGTTGACCATTCAGCTTCTCGTCTGTCACAGGTAAGAGGCGTCCCCTTGCTCTACATTTTCATTCATTTTTTAATGATTTTCCCTTAAAAATCAGTTCTATGTGGCCACTCTTAAAATTTTAGGGCTGCGCCCATTGGCGCGGGTATCGGGCACGGACCCGCGCCAATGAGCTCTTTTCTACAAAGGGCTCGCGCCACGTGGCGCGACTATTCACAAAACAGCCGCGCCAGTGGCCGAACCTAAAAATCCGCCCAAAATTTCGACATTTAGACCAAATTGCATGGAGTTTGAGGCTCATCAGAGATCTAACTAAGGGTTTTTGACCATATGAATGCAGGTAATCAATCAAAATGGCAATTGAATGGAAAGAACGAGAGCACGGAGAAGAGGATGAACAAGCCATGCAAAGCCAAGCTTGCATGAACGCCCTTGGAAACTGCGGGTTGAAAAAGTTCTTCCTCACACCCTGTCTACGAGCTCAGCCCGAGCTTCTCCAGTATTTGATCAGTATCTGGGATGAACAGGAACAGGTGTTCCGGCTACGAGATCAGGTATTAGAACTGGAGGTTATCGATGTTTATTTTATCACTGGATTGTCCCGCAGAGGTCCAATTCCTGTATTGACTGGAAGCAGACCATCTGGGGAAAAGATGGAAGAAGTGATGGCACGAGTGTGCCCAGGAGCACAAATGGGATCAGGCAGCAAGAAAGTGGATATCCACACTATCCCTGATCTGGCGTTGAGAGTCGTTCTACATACCATCACGCGGGCTGCAGGGTCGTAGGCACCGCACGAGGCCACAAAGGCCCAACTCATGCTGGCCTCAGAATGCATGGGTCCCCTACTGTTTGACTGGGCAACAGCAGTAACAATCAACATGAAAAGACAGCTCACAAAGTGCAAACAGGGAAAACTGAAACAGTTCGGTTATGGTTCCATCTTGGTATCGTTCATTCTGGAACGTTTACCAATCTTCCAGGGCCAAGGGGCCGCAGTAGCAGATCCGGTACCACGAGAGCCGAGAATGGCTCGCTGGGAAACATTAATGCCCAGAGCTGGGGGTGGCCAATAGATGTCCTGGAGGCCAGAGTTCTTTAGGTGGTTACAACGCCAGCTGATTGTCGTGGAAGACTGGCCCTATGCAGGAACTGACTTTACTGGAGACCCAGATCTCCCACTACCAGAAGGAGATGACTGGGACGAGGAGTTGGGTAAGACCTCATATTTTGATTTTATGTTTTATGTTTTCTTTTTTTTGTTAATACACATTCGTCCTAACACGTTCATATATGTATGCAGATGTGGGACCTGAGAGACCAGCTGGGATGTCCCCAATCTCCCGGAGGACACAACTCGCCCTGAAATTCAGGGAGAGGGTACCGGAGGAGAGGAGTTGATCCAGAATCTTGAGGGCATCGCCCATGGGATCCCAGACTATGCTCGACTGGCAGACGTACCGATGGCATACCAGCGCCACACGGTGGGAGTTCCGAGTCGGATCCACCGAATCCTGAGGCGCTTAGTGCGTGCAGTCACGTGCTATCATGAGCACCATGCGGATTAGTCTTTAGGATTTATGCCACACCTATTTTTTGAGAGACATACTGTCTCCGGATGTACTAAGACGATTATGTATATTTTTGAGTTTTATGTGACACACTCTTATGTAAACATTTCGATATCTATATATATATGCATATCTATTTCTGGACGAGTCTTTCTTTACATATGATGATGATTTATAAATTGCAAAAATGCCTGTCTAATACCAAATTTGCTACTGCATCTATTAATGTATTCAAATGCCTGGGTATATGATGATATGTAATGTAGTCAAAATTCCTTTCCAGTAATCGAATACACAAATACAGACGTAAGATGGACGGGTTCCTTACCGAATAGTGTCTGTTCAGTTGTAACACTACAAGCTGTGAATCTAGATACACGAGCAATTCACGAATACCAAGGTTTACTGCCTCGGTTAATAATTCCAACACGGTACTATATTCCGCGATATTGTTCGTGGTACGTCCTAGACACACTCCTTGCAGGTCAATCAACTCACCAGCAGGATTGTAGATTACCCAGGCTGCTGAAGACAGATTCCTGGTACTGCGGGAGGCACCATCCGCGAAACCAACAAATGGATGAATAGACATCTGCACAACCAGGAAGACCCGATCAGCAGAAAGATGTTTACAAAGCACACCACACTATACATGCACACAAATGACAATCACACACTTATGTACACACACCACACCAAGAAATCACTTCAGGCATAGTACTTTTTAAGGTACAACCCATTTCTGGGCTGCGCCAGCGGAACTCCTTCATAATCTATAAGCTCGTAGGCCCCATTTTTCAAAACGCGCTTTACTATATAGGGCCCGTGCCACATAGGCTGGAGCTTACCGGCTCCAAGCTTATCATGCGCCTGATCGTACAGGAGGACGAGGTCTCCTTCAATAAAAGAACGGGGAGAAACAGATTGATCAAAATGAGTTTTGACCCTCTTCTTTTGTGCTTCGATGATCAAAGCAGCTAGACGACGGGTTTCATCCAATCGTTCGAGATACAGAAGACGTTCTTCCTCAGCAGAAGTATCTGGTAAGAGCTCCACAGCTAATTTTAGCGAAGGAATCTCACATTCAACCGGCATAGTAGCTTCCAGACTGTACACCAATTGGAATGGTGTGAATCCGGTTGCACTCTTAGCAGATGTTCGGTATGCCCAGAGAGCCGAGAACAGTTGGAGATGCCAACTGGATTTATGAATCCCAACTGTTCGCTGAAGCATGGTGACCAAAACCTTGTTCACCGCTTCAACCTGACCATTCGCTTGAGGGTAGTATGGTGTTGAGTTGTCGTGACGCAAGCCCAACGTTGAAGTCAGCTCCGCCATCATGTAATCGCGGAAATGAGTACCGTGATCAGTGACGATGGCTTGAGGAACCCCGAACCGTGCAATAACGTGGTTGAATATAAATTGAGCAGCCGTTTTCCCATCAGCAGCTAGTGTAGGCATCGCCTCGGCCCACTTAGTGAAGTAGTCGACGGCGACAATGATATACGCATGCCCCTCGGCCAAGTGAGGGTTACACGTCATAAAATCCACGCCCCATTTCGCAAAAGGGCCGACGGTAATAATGGGATGCAATGGCAATGGCAGCGCGCGCATCTTGCGCTGAAATATCTGGCACGGATGACATTTACGGACTGCAGTGATACAATCCTTGAATATGGAAGGCCAGAAATAACCTGCACGCAGAATCTTCTGGGCAGTAGCATACCCGGACATATGTCCACCACAGGCGCCACTGTGGCAGTCATTCAGGACCTTTTCAGCCTCCTCCAAGGTAAGGCATCGTCGGAGCACCGAATCTACTCCAATACGATATAAGGTATCTCCTACTATACGGTAGGGTTGGGACTGGTGCCGAATCCGACGGCGGGCAGCTTTATCCAACTCGGACCGAAATGTCGCGGTCTGAAGATACACTATGATGTCATCGTACCAAGGATCACGAGTATCGATGAGAAAAATCATTTCGTCCGGTATATGGTCTTCAGAGTGTGAGGGAACAGAGTCTGTAGGGAGAGAACATATCAAATCCGCGAAGACAAGTGATTTAGTTGACTTGGCAGTGGTGAACTCCAAGTCAAACTCCTGCAGGATCACAATCCATTTGGAGTACTTGCCCCCTAGTAATTGTCTAGAAATAATATACGTCATAGGGTTGCAGTCTGAAACCACTGTTATCGTACGCAAAAGGATGTAATGGCGAAAGCATTGTACGGCGTGTACTGCTGCTAAGGCCAACTTCTCGACATGTGCATAACGCGTTTCTGGGTCGAGAAGGTTCCGAGACAGGTAATAAACAACATGTTCATCACCATGATCGTCATCCTGCACCAAGACCATGGCTATGGTTCTAAATGCGGTGGCTAGATACAAAGTGAAGTCGTGGTGGTAGTCCGGAGGACGAAGCAACGGAGCATTGACAAGCAACGTCTTCAGCTTCTCAAAGGATTCCTGAGCAATTTCGTCCCAGTGAAAGGGAACGTTCTGCTTTAACAAA
This sequence comes from Pinus albicaulis, assembly GCA_034641835.2. NCBI lineage: Eukaryota > Viridiplantae > Streptophyta > Pinopsida > Pinales > Pinaceae > Pinus > Pinus albicaulis. Next base: position 1,312,523,798 of record CM076581.1, on the reverse strand, counting down.
CGAGTGAATCCTTTGGCCACCTTGGCGTAATTGGGGATAAAGCGCCTAAGAAAATTCGCTTTCCCTTGCAGACTCTATAACTGATACAGGGAGGAGGGTGATGGGAGATTTACGATGGCCTCGACCTTTAGAGGGTCAAGGCGAATTCCGTCCTTTGAGATGATAAAGCCTAAAAGATGGCCAGAATCAATGCAGAAGACGCACTTATGAGGATTGAGCCTGATATTGTAGTGTCTGCAACGAAGAAAGACCTGGCGGAGATGCTCAGGATGGTCCTCTCACTTACTCGAATGGGCTGGCAAGTCGTCCAGATAAGGCTGAACGATATGGCGAATGTCATGAAAAGCGTAGGACATCGCTCGCTGAAACGTGGCTCCAGCGTTCTTTAAGCCGAACTGGAGTTTTTTGTACGCGAAAGTGCCCCACGGACAGATGAATGTGGTCTTATGTTGATCCTTAGGTGCAATATTGATTTGGTTATAACCTGAGAAACCGTCCATTAAGAAATAGATCTCACTCCCGGCACATTCGTCGATGATCTGGTCGATAAACGGAGTGGGATAATTATCCTTTGGACAGGCGTGATTGATGTCGCGATAATCCACACAGACTCGAATTGTACCCTGCTTTTTATCGACAGGGACAATGTTGGACACCCATTCTGTGAGGGGAATAGGATAAATAAAACCCGCGTTCAGAAATTTTTCAACTTCTGCCTTGATGGCGGCGGCTTTTCGAGGATGCATGGGACGTAAGCGTTGGCACATGGGTTTCGCACCTGGGTAGGTTGGAATCTCGTGCACAACAATACTCGGATCAATTCCCGGCATTTCCTCGTAGGACCATGCGAAAACATCTCTGAATTCTTTGAAAAGCTCAGTATAGACTTGAATCTCCTCGGGAGAACAAGTCACACCCACATGAATATTCTCAACAATCCCCGGTTTAACGGAGATGTTGATTGGAATCGTTTGATTAATGTTACTCAGATTACCCTTCGAAAAGACCTTGTGCGTCAAAATCGGTGTTTGAAGAGGAGGGGAAGGAACCTGAGTAGCATAACGCTCCAGACAATCAATCATTGCCCCCAGGCTGGGCATAAACGAGGAGCGATGATGTCCATCGCCCCAGGGCAGCTCCTCAAGAGACAAAGTTTCGATGATGGCCTCATCTGAAGGAAAAGTCTCTCTGAGAGGATCAGGTGAATCAGCCTGACCAAGCCAGGGGGTTTGTGAGTAGACGTTGAGAGCCATGCTCATCGGAGCATGCTGAGGAGGTGGAGGATCCGATGCAGCAACAATCTCATAGTAGCTGATCTCTACTGGCGTTAAAGGCATGGATTCTCCAAACTCATATACCTGCTCAGGTGTAGGAATAGGCCAGGGGTCATCGGACCTGGACAACATGTTGACTTGAGTGGTATTCGGTGGTGGTGCGGGGAATATACCCATGAGGACTGGGTCTTTGAAGAGACCAAGTCCTACACTGTCTGGGGGATTCGGAATTTGATCCACGTATGGCACGTTGTTCTTAGAGTTGGAGGTGAAAAATGACAACTGATCCACCGTGACAATCTTGCCCTCGTGAGGGAACTTAATGAATCGAAAGACGGTAGATGGCACATAGAGCATGGCATGGGTCCAGCTGCGGCCAAGAAGTATATTGTAGTTGAGTTTAGCATCAACCACTTCCACTTCCACGTTGACAGTTTTCCCCTGCAATGTGATCGTAATATTCTCGAGAACGCCCAGGGGTTTAGATTCTCGACCATCAAATGCCTCAAGGGCATTGGGAGATGACGACAAGGCTGGAGAGCCGATGGCCTTCCAGCAAGTGGAGGACATAACGCAGGTAGACGCACCTTCATCGACGACGGCCCTATGAATGTTCAGACCGTTGATCCCGACTTGAATGACCAAAGCGATTTGATGTGGAAGCCGGGGAGTAAAATTCTCCAGATCGAAGGTGAGAAGGCTCGAGTCGGCAGGATCGATGCCACCGATAGCAGACAGTAAAGCCTTCCGTTGTGGAGGACAACTTTAAAGAACCTCAAGTGCAGACATAGCACACAGCGCCTGTGCCAGATCCTCAACAATACTGTAATGTTGAGCGGCACGAGCGTTTGGATTATAATAGGATCTCCGAAGAACACCCTTGGGGGGTGGCTTCACAACGGGTTCGAGAGTCGGCTTCTCGATTTCCAACGGACCAGAAACAGGTGGGGGAGGCGGCCCATCCGCAACTGCCTTCCCGGGTGCCTGCTGCTGTCCGCTGTAATCCTTTGACCGCGTAGTGACCGGGATAGGTGCATTACTCTTCATCATGAAAACCTGAGACCCAAACGGTGCAGATGGTGATGCCTGTTCGACCATCTGGGTCTGCTGAGATGGAAATGACTCCTTCAAAACAGCCGGAGTCCCTTTAGGGCCCTTAAGAAGTTGACTAACCTCGAACCGTCGTGGACAATCCTTAGTGTAATGGTCCCCTTCACAGATGAGGCAAGGGAACTTCGGTTTACGCTGGGAGCCATCCTCAGTTCGAGTTTTAGATTCTGATTTTGGGGCATCAGATTTTGATTTTCCTTTGCCCTTCTTCTTCCCCTTGGAGGATTTGTCTGCAGGATTGGCCTGAACGGCATTCACCTCCGCGGTTTTACCAGAATCAGATGAGGTGGGATTAGTAGAGGTATTGTTGGAAGAATTAGCCTTCTGCTTCCCGTTCGAAGACTTCTTCGAATTTTGAGAGACGGAACCAATGACGCCATCTACCGCAGGGGTAGGCAGAGCCTTAGAGGTTCCGGGCCGTGGAGCATCAGTCAAGATGTCATAAAGCGTGCCAGACTGCGAATAAACAAGATCCAAGTACTGGGCACGTGCGATAGCTTGTTCCTCTGTCACACACGCTCCCATCGTGATATCCTAAGCGATTTTATTCACAAAGGAGGTGGTGAACCAGTGAGTCAAAATCTGATCAGGTATGTGAAACTTGATCAGTCGACGACGGCGCCGCCACTCATGAATGTGATCTGAGATGTGAGTGGCTTTGTCCTGCTTCAGAGAAGTCAGGAGGTGTGTCCCGGCCTCATACCGGACTGGTAACTGGAAGTGCGTGAGGAAAGCCATGGCTAAAGAGTTGAAATCTTGGAAAATGCCACGGGGTAATTCTATGTACCACTTAGCAGCAGCTCCTGTTAAAGTACGCTGGAAAACACACAAACGGATTGAATCGTCGACCCAAGAGTTAGACGAACACTAGAGGTGATACGTCAACACATGCGCCTGGGGGTCTTCGCCAGCGTTTCCCTCAAACTTGGGACAATCACCTAGTATCTTGGTGGGAACCGGAGGCCAATATGGATTATGTAAAATCGGATCATTGGTCAACTTTGAAACGTCCGGCAGTTCCAAGGTAGCCAGGAACGGCAATGGAGGATTAACTGCCATGCCAGGCCCAGGATGAGGTCCGGTACCCATACTCCACGATGGTTGTGAATATCCCTGCCCCCACGGGTTCTATCCCATAGGATTCTGACCGTAGGGGGCATAGGTCGTATAACCAGACTGATTTGGATGCTGGTAACCATAGTGCAGGGCTTGATAACCAGGATACGGACCCTAATTAGGCGTCGACCCCGTATAAGCAGCGTTTGGATTTGGCTGCTGAGCGTAGGTAAAACCGAGTGGAGGGGGATAATACTGAGAGCCTCTGGGGTGGTTATAGTTCGGTTGAGACTGACCATGAGGATGGTAACCACCCTGAGGATGGTAACCACCCTGAGGATAAGTAGGTTGCTGAAAAGTGGAACCCTGCGGAGCCTGATACGTAGGGCGCAGCTGTTGATTTGGCTGCGGCATTGAATGAACAGGCTGCTGAGCAGAGTGAACGGAATGAGAGGGCTGCCCTGAATGAACAGGTTGGCCTGACTGAGAGGGTTGACCCTAATGACCAGGCTGACCCAGATAAACAGGCGGCGTCGGTTGCGCAGGTTGACCTGGTTGTAAGTGAGCCCCAGGTTGCACTGGATGGGCCGGTTGGCCTGGAGGCGGGACACCGGGTTGTACCGGATGAACCAGTTGGCCCGGTGGTGGAATTGGACCAGGTGCTTGCTGGAAACTGGTTTGACCTGAAGCAGAACCATAGAATGGTCTTGGCTGATATGCAGCGTTAGAAACAACAGGATACTGCGGTTGCATCGGTAAAGATGGCTGGATCTGCCCCCCAGGACCATAGACCGGTCCCGGTTGATACCCCGGCTGAGGCTGAGCAGGTTGACCAGAAGGGCTACAATATGGTCCTTGCGGATTGTACGATGGCCCTTGCTGGCCCGCAGGGTAGCCTTGGATGGGCTGCCCCTGGGGGTCATACAGATAGCCAGGTTGGCCCGCAGGTTGGCCTTGGAAGGGTTGTGCCTGCGGGTTATAAGCCTGGTTGTATGGTAAAACTTGAGCATACAGATAAGCCTCAGGAGCAGGAAGGCGCAAAACCTCCCCATGCTCATCATACTGACCTGGGAAAGCATACACGGGAGTACCATCCTATGCATAGTGCGAAAAGAAAGATCAGTAGGGATCTTGGGGAAACGATCCAGCTTCGGCGTTCGGCTGTTGTAAAGACAACCGATACTCCTCCGGAGAAATATTCTCCGATATAGCAGTAGCTAGATAAACATCTTCAGGAGTTGGCCCAACCCTAGTGGCTGATGCTGAGACAACAGGAGAAGAGGCGGCCACACAAATAGTGGGCCGAATGGGAACAGAAGTGACGAGTGTCGAAGGAGACACCCCGGGTGTAGTAACACCTGGCCTCGAGGCAGGAGATGATATTCCCATAGAGGGCAAAAGACCAGAGAAAAAGAAAAAACACACACACGGGCTGAAAATGAATTAAGACACACGATCAAATGGTCAACAAGCAATGTCTAAACGGGTGTGTAATCGTGGGCGATTAATTTTACCACATTGGAAAGTAAGAAATTCTACCGTTTCATGTTTCAAGAGTCGAGAAACGATAAAAAGATGACTCTATCTCTTTCAGATTTGACACAAGCGTGAAAGGACAAGCGCTTGACAGTCTTTTCAAGTTTAGGAAGTCAGAAAAGACCAAATGACTGCTCAGGAAAAACTAGGCACAAAGGGTGTACCAAATATCCGTGAACTGCAATGTACACCTTGGTTTCAATAATGAAACAGAAATCGACCAAGGACTTTCCGTACGTGCAGGTAGTCTCCCCGAATGCTGTGTTCGGTGTATCACGGGTATAGGGCGGCAGATTCGGCTTCCTGTGGATAAAGGATTGAAAACCTAGAGGGGTCTCCCTTTATATACGCGGCGGTACGGGGAGCACAAGTCCGTACTAGCGCTGTCTAAAGCCCAAAGGCGAGCGACAGCTGCTAGGTTTAACGACGCCGGAACACGTCTCTAGCCTAAATATGTTTCGTTAAGTTCCAATGCTGCCTTAGGTTAATTGAATAAATTTTACAGTTGATCTTCAATTAAGTTTCAATTTTCAGGCCCTATCGTATGTAGTGTCTTAAAAGACTCCTAAATGCAAAGCTACATGCCACAGTCCAACATTTCGTTCGATGAAAACTAATTAGAGAAGAGTTGAGAGATTTTACACAAACGAAATGAACGGAAGACAAACAATGAGATCTCTAATGCAACTAATGAAATTGAAAACTTTTCATTCCAATCACTAATCACTAGCAAAAGTGAAAAGATTACAATTTGCACTAATTCAACAAAAGCAAAAGAGATTTTTTTGTTTTTTTTTTTATTTTCAATGTTTGATAGCTAAAATGCACTGAACAAACTTGAAAACAAATGGAACAACTTGAGAAATGATATTCGAGAGAGAAAAACGAACAAATTTCACTCAACAACACAAACAATCAGATCCCAAATCGACCAAAGTCTCTCAAAACCAAGAAAAGACTCAAAAGCTTCCAATGGACCGTGTGATCTAGGTCCAAAGCAAGACCAAACGAATTTCGAATGAAGGAACGAACAATCACTCAAAAATCGCAATAAAACAATCGACAACGACTAAGAGGATGTGGAGCATCAATCAGACAGTCGACAGGACAATCAAAACACCAAAACTCCCAAGGAGGGCTCGATACACTAAGCCACTAGATGCCCTAGGGCTTAAATCGTGAAATCGATAGATAAAAGCAAACAACCAAAGGACAGAGGTGAATTCCTAGTCAAACAAGACTCCAACACACTCAGGCAGTCGGGAAATCAAGAAGAGAGACACTGACCAAACCCAGAGAGTTCAAAAATGAGGAAACTCCAAAATCTTACAGGAGTGGCGCAACTGTAAGGATGAAACTGGCGCCAGAAAGCAATTGGCGCGGGCTAAACAAAAGCAACATGCGCCAATTGGCGCGACTGTCGGGTTAAAAACCGCGCCAGTCAATTTTCTCAGCAAAAATAAAAAAAGAACTACTCCAGAAGCAGATCAATGCAAACTAAGCAAACCAAGAAACAAAAATAGTAAAAAGAACCCAACCCAGAAGGCTCATCAAGCAAGGACAAACATAAAATAATCAAATCGAGACGACACAAACGAGACAGTGAAATCTGGACGATCCCTAGCGGAGTCGCCAAATTTTTGATGAGGTAAATCCCCTCTGCGGACAAAGGCGATCCCTACTAGCCCAGCAGGGGTCTAGCAACAATCAAACAATGTTACGACGCAAGTTCCTAGTTACGAATGAAAAGACTAGATATAGAAGCCTACCTGGAATCCAATGCTACGATCTGAAGAAGAAGCGTCCCCGTTCCTCAGCTTCGGCAGATCACGATCCCTCCATGATCTCCGCGGATGAACACCTGCACATGCAAAGAACAAACAGATACAAGCATAAAATCCGGCATATGTAACTAAATATCAGTCAGAAAGGATATTACTCATATTAACATGATGGAAAACAGAGTGGAACCATAATCATAATCATCTATTAAATAACAAACGAAGAGAGATTACAACCAAGTTCTGACGTCGTGGTCTCCTTCGGATGGGTCTCCAGTCGTTCACGTCTCGCAAAGCTCGCCAGGGAAAGGGCAAACCTCTCCTGAGTCTCTCGACAATAGTCTCCTCACTTGAGTCGGCCTTAAGGGAAGAAAGAGGGCTCTTACAGCACAAAGGCTCTTGGGAATTTGGAGATTCAAAGCTTAGGCACTTCAAGACTAGCTTGCTATGGGATTGAGCAGGCTTTTATAGATGGGGAAGGAGGGAGTTGGGATCCCTATTATTGTGGGATTGGCCCTATCAACAAGGAAGGTTCCATGGGAGGTGGCAAAACCACTTCCTTCCATAGAACTCCCGCAGCCAAACCTCCCAACTCAAGATAGACAATGGTTTCTGAGTTTGTTGAAACTCAACTTCCGCCATCTTTATTTAAAAAACACTCCTTGTATCAATTACATGACGATCGCTTCGGGATGGTAGCATCGCGGCGCGCTTCTTGCAGCAGATTTCCATTGAAAGGTAGTGATCAATCGTCTAATCTGGCATTAATGGTGAAACAGGAGGGTGTTTTTCTGTTGATTTTTTGTGTGAGATGTCTTATAATAAAGCTCGCTCTTAGAGGAATGTTTACTGAAGTTTTCATATACGACAACTGTTGTGTTACAAAAATGGTCTTCCATTGTATGACGGGAATGGTAAGGATTGCGATAACCATCAACACATCATGATTTAGCTGCTGGTTTTCATGTGGGGCCCAGTGAAGATGCTCCTTCCAAATGTAGCCACTTTGTCACCCATTTGAAGCTGTGTGGCACCGATGTTGACTTGTTCTTGTATCAGCATTGGCTCATCTGTTATGCTGCGATCCTCTACTAAGTGGAGGTTAGCCTGTCTACTGTTGTTCCCGCTTCGTTGGGCTTTAATCGACATGAGTCGAATCAAACTAAGTAGCCACAAATGGCATGGATACATCAATGGGACATAATGGCTAGAACCCTGAGCTCACCTAAAAGGGGCTATGGTCAGTTGAGCTATGGAGAGACCGATTATAACTGTGGTGTACATAGGGAAGGCTCTCATCCCATGTGTGTGGATGCTTTGAATTGTACATGCACATAATGTGTACAATCATCCATCAGTTTGGGGATGGAAATTTGTGGACTTGGTGAGCTTGGTGTCCAGTATTGACCAGAGGCTGGACCAAAATGTGTTGAGGAACCTGTTGTCCCGATCTGAGATGACAGACCCAAAGTTCACCCACACTTGTTCAAAGAAGAGTTTAGCAATGGCTTATGCTGTGATAGTCTTCTTGCAGGTCGACACAATGACCATCTACGAGAATCTGTCGACGACCACAAAAACACAGTTAGTTCCATGCTTAGTAGAAGGAAGACCTAACATGTAATCCATGGAGATGGATTCCCAAGGTCGACTAAGAGTAGGTAGCAGAGTATATAGGCCTTGCTTCTTAATGGTCAATTTGGCAATGGCGCAAGCAATGCAGGATCTGATGTACTTCCTAGCATCCTGTCGAAGGTTCAACTAATAGAAATACTTTTGCAGTATTGCCACTATTTTCTTGACCCCGAAATTCCCAACGACTCGAGCATAGTGTTCTTCCCAAATCATCTAGGCATGCCCGCTTGAAGGAACACAAAGGTGTCCCAGGTAAAATAGCAGTGCATCATGGAGGTGAAAATTTGGAACTTGCATACCCTCCAACAGTGTCTTGTATGTGTGGCCAAATTATAGATTGCTCTTGTAAAGAAGCATCCAATCAGAAGTCTTGTGCCCACAAGAGTTGAGAAAGGTGTTTAGCGCCACGATCGGTGGTTGGCTGAGGCAGTCTGTAACATTATTGGTGCTTCCCTTCTTATACTTGATGTTCAAATGAAATTTTTGCAGGTATGTGGACCACTTATCATGGAGATCGTTCTGCAACTTCCCTTGTGCCTGTATGAACTATAGGGGTTGGTGGTCTATGTGGATGACCGTTTCCTTCCCCATAATGTAATGCTTCCATTGGCGGCACTCTTGCACTATCGAATGCATTTCTTTTTCATAAGTGGGATACTTGTAGATTGTGTCGGACATTGTCTCACTGTGATATGCCACTGGATGCCCCTGTTGAGTAAGAACTTCCCCAATAGCATAGTCAGAGGCGTCTGTCTCGATCTCAAATGGTTGTTGCAAGTCTGGTAATGTGAGCACTGGGGAAAAGCAGAGGCGATGTTTCAATTCTATGAACACCTTTTGTTGAGATTCTGACCAAAATAAATTTTCTTTCGCTCCACCCTTGGTGACTTGACTCAAGGGCCAAGTGATATGAGAGAATACCAACACGAACCTACGGTAGAAATTAGCAAGACCCAAAAAGTTGCGAAGATCTGTTAGAGTGGTTGGGGACGGCCAATCCCGAATTACTTGGATCTTGGTTGGACCCACATGCACCCGTTCATCAAAAATGTATCCCAGATACTGAACCTGGGTCATGCCAAAAGTGCACTTCTCCAAATTGGCACACAACTTGTGTTACCGCAGTGTTTGGAGGACCTGTCGAATGTGTTGGAGGTGCTCTTCCCAAGTCTGGCTGAAGATCAAGATGTCATCCAAGTACACTACTACAAATGAGTTGGTGAATGGCCGCAAGATGTCATCCATCAGCCTCATGAAGGTTGCAAGAGTATTCGTCAACCCAAAAGACATGAACATCCATTCGAAAAGGCCCTCCTTGGATTTGAAGGCAATCTTCCACACATCAGAGGGTTCGATTGGTACCTGGTGATACTTGGACTTCAAGTTGATCTTGCTAAAATATTTCTCCCCTTTGAGTTGATCCAAAAGGTCATCAATCTGTGGGATCGGGTACCTATTCTATATAGTGATCTTGTTCAGCGCCTGATAGTCAATAGAGAATCTCCAAGTCCCATCCTTCTTCTCCACTAACACGATTAGGCTCCCACAACATGATGAACTTGGTCGAATGTGACCTTTCTGCAGCAGGTCATGAATCTACCTCTTGATTTCATCGTTCTTCAGAACAGAGTGCTGATAGATCGGTCCATTGTGCAGCATCGCACCTAGGGTGAGATCGATGGGGTACTTGACCTGACAGTGCAGAGGCACCCCTCTGGGTGAGGTGAAGATGTCCCCGTAATCCTCCACAACCTTGTCCATTTTTTGTTGTCGTGTAGAGGAGCCCTGTCTGGAGGTCATGGCCATAGTATTTTTCTTTCCTTGGTGGCGAATCACCGTGAAAACAAATTTCCCAGTTTTGGAAATGATCTTACTGAATTGTTTTGCATTAACCAAAGACATTGTTGTATGTTGTGGTACCTCTGGTATCATGTAAAGCTTATTTCCCAAAGTAACAATAACAGCGCTAGGCCGAGACTCATACACAGCATGTCACTTCCACAAGTATGGTTGGCCTCATAATACAACACAAACATCAAGAGGAGAAATGTCACATAATACCTCATTCGTGATGGGCTTGATGTTATTAGGAAGGCGACACTACTGGCTGACACAAAGATCCCGTCCTTGGTGAAACCACCCGATGGTGTATGGATGTGGCTGTGCTATGGTCGAAAAGCCCAACTTCTTCATGACCTCTGCTAAAATAGGGTTCTTTTGGCTCCCACTATCGACAATGAACTATAGCGGGGAACCCTTTACCCACATTTGGGAGTGGAAGAGACGCTCCTCCTCCTCTGGATCTTCTGGTTCCTCCTTCTAGATCTTTGTAGTGGCAATGGTCGCATTGGGCCCCACATCAATAATCTGCTTCCCTTTGTCGTTCCCCTTGTTGGGTTCTAATTCAGAGTCAGAGTGTGCATCTGTTTCAAAAGCCCTCATCTCGGCCACTAGTGACTGCTTGACCCGAGACTCACTTGTGTTGTGAGTGGAGCTCTTATGCAACTCACACCACTTTCCCGTGTCCTTCTTCGACTTCACGGTGTTGTTATTTTCTTTTTTCTTCTGTAGGTTACCTTGTGCCGCTATACCTTGGCACCTTTCCCTTGATTTTGATTCACAGATCCAAAGTCTCACTTCTTCTTTTTGAATTTTTTCTCAATATTGACAGCATACCGGTATGTCATACCGAGCGAGGAGATGTCGAGGAACTCCATTTCCTCTTGAATTTATCTGTGCAGACAAATGCGGTACTTCAACACCAAATTTTTCTCCGAATCTTTGATACCCAACTTTGTGCACAGGGTATGGAACAAATTCGTCAGCTCATGCACATCTTGATCCCTTTGTTGCCGCACCATAGTCCATTGTATGTACTTGTCCTCATAGCTCCCCACAGAATAATATTTTTCCTTGATGGCATCTCGTTAATAATTCAAAGTGGGTACAATTAGAATAGATAAGGTTTCCCTCGTCCTTTTTCTCACAATAGGTTTCTGACCAATCCTTGAAATGGGGGGTAGCTTTGAGGAGTGAAAAAATAATATTCTCCCGGTCGAAAAAGTCATGAACCGAGAAATATCCTTCTAATAGATTCAACCATATACCTATGGCATCTACATCTAGTTGGCCCTCAAATATGGGAATGCAAAAGTTTACTTGTACCTTAAAAGGAGTTGCACCTCTAGAGTGGCTGCTGGATGTAGATGCGCTGCCAGTGGGCAGTTGTTGAAGGATATGGACAAAGTTATCCATCATTGCATTCATTTGTTTTTTGAGGGCATCCTCGAGCAACATTTTGATAAGATCTCTTGCTCCCTCATATTTATTTGCGTCCCCGATGGGCGGTCATCAGGGTTTGCGAGGTTGATCTTGCAAAGGTTCAACCAGATAGAAAGCTAACTCCTTATACCCCGACCTCGTTAGGGACATGCAAAGAAGGATCGAGAAAGAGTAGACCACTCTGATACCAATGATCCAGATTTATACAGGAACACAAAATAATACACATATAACCATAGATACAAAAATGCAGCGGAAATAACACTTAATTTCATTAATATCAAAGAACTGAAATTTGTTTACAGACAAAATAAAAATAAACTAGCTAAGGCGCTGGTATTTTATCTGTGAGAAGAGATGTTGTGGTCACTCATAATTTTTGAAGCATCATTTGACAAAGTCTTAGAGGCTCATGTGTCAAAGGTAGGTTCATAGAATTCATTTTTCATTACTTGGTTAAGGAAAATTTTTAATTTTTCTTATTTAGCATATCCTAAGGTCTAAACTCACCCTCATTCAAATCCTTCCATGTCACATCAGCCATTATTTTTCATTTCCCAAGTTTATAACACTGAAAATTTTATTTTAGCCAAGAATCCACACTTTCATAGCGAAATACAAAGAGAAAATGCACTTTTCGCTATGAAACTGCTAATACTTTCGGAGCGAAAATGCCCAGAATTACACTAAGCACACTACGAAAGTAAGGATTCCTGTCTGTCTTGTCAAAACAGCTGCTAGGTGTTAGTTCAGGATTAGACGAGATAGGGTGGAGGTTATTCAAGTCTTTTATGGTTAATTCAAAGGTACATAACCATGTATGAGGTCATCATTACCCTTTTGGCATGTGTGTGTCATGAATAAGCATGAGCTATCATTTAAAACACAAAACCTTATCCTAGGCTGGTATTTTTCACTCAACATCCATTCTTGCATGTGAAACATCTCAATGTCACTTTTTGAGAGTTGCTTCATCACACCAAGCAACTTGTTGTCCGATTTGGCTTTACAAGTGTCACCTTTTTAAGAGGGCAGCTTGGTTATAAAAGGAGATGACCATGTATAAGAAAGCACACAAAGGAGGCTCTGTGGATAATATAGAAGCTCATGGACCTTAAGATATTCATGGAGGACCCTAGCTTTGCTGAAGCATACATCATTTCAAGTTGTTTGAATTTTTGTTGGAGTTAACAAGGAAATTGCTGTGTTTTTGAATTTTTTTAGTAGTAAGTTTAAAGAGAATATTATGGATGAATAGAGATCAATTTGGAAATACTGAGAGAGGTTATTTTGAATTACAGGATAGGGAAAAATAACCTCTCTCACATTTTTCACAAGTACTATCAGTTCAGAGATACAAGGATTTCTTTGAGCCCTATTTTCAGAAAACAGAGTTTTCCTGTTTTACACATGTTTTTCAAGTACAGGTTCTGGACAGCTGGATATGGTTTTAGAAACACCAAGAGAGGTGTTTATTCATAACATTCCTATTGAAATAAAACTCCTCCCGTTTTTCAAAATACATCATGGATTTGGAGATATAAGATCTGTTCTAAGACTTATTTTTCAGAAAAAATAGGAAAAAAATGCAAAGTGATTTTAAATATGAAAGGTGAGATGGATTGTGTCCCTCATTAGTTTGATGAGGTCCATAACATGCAGATGGGTTCATGGAATGTTGAAGACCAAGTTGAATACCTCCAAGAACAACTAGAACTAATCCATGAGGAGCTGGAGAAGAAAGGCCTAAAAATGACAATAGTTGAGGAGCCAATAGCTCAACTCATCATCAATGAGGAAGAAACACCTCAAGACTCATATTTTGAGCTATTTTATGTTTTGAAAGGTCAATGGAATGTTGGAAACAAATTTTTTACAGCTGGAAGGCATATTTTTGAAGTTAGGCAAAAATCTGGAATTTATACAGTTTTCAGTAGTTTTGTAGTGTTTCCTAAGCTTGAAGCTAGGAAAATGCTACAAAACCACCTATAGCTTTATTTTTGCTTAAAAAACCACTTTTAGTAACTTTAAAGGGGTGGAAATGATATGTGTTAGCCATCAGTAAATTTTTGACTAAGCAAAAGATGGCTAAAAATAAATACTAAGCCTTCAATAGATTGTTTTTATGCAAAACTGCTCATTCTTGAAGCCTTCTTGTGCTGCCTAAACTCAGCAAGTAATCTTCACTGTTGTTCCATTAAGAAAAGCCACCAAGGAGCCATGTTGGTGTCCAAAATCACTGCTTCTAGACATTTTTTTCCATCATTATCTAAACCTATTTTTCACTCATTTTCCAGCCCTCATTTCCCCTTATTTCTCCTTATTTTCCATAAAAAACCCCTCTTTAAATCATTAAAAATCCCTTGTAATGATTTAAAAACCCTCATTATTCCTATCGGAACACTTAAAAACACCTAAAAAGGTTTCATTTTAGGGCTTTTTTACCCTCAGGCTTAAGCCCCTTTGGGTTTGAGCCCTGACCCCTTCCACCATATAACCCGGCCCTGCAACTACGTGCCTGAAACTTTTAAACCCTTCATCTCATCAGCCTTTTATTTTTATAAACTCGCTTTTTCTTTACGAATTTTCCCCCGACGCGATAAGCCCTCTTCTCCTTAGCCCATGGTCACCTTCCCCCCCACATAACCTAAAGCCTGCAACCTAGCACTAAGTTTCTAAGTCCCTAACCCTTTGAGCCCACTTTTCCCTTCCTCCCTTTTCCTCCCTTCCCCTTATCCCCACCTCGTCACTTTATGAAATAATCCACACCGTTGATATTTAAAGATCAACGGATATCATGCCCCTTCCCCTATCCTTCATCCGCCCAAATCCTACCATCTATTCACCCTTGCAAATGAATCCTCTCCGTCAATCTTATAAGATCCAACGATCTTCATTAATCCCGACAACCCAACTCCGTCAGGTCCTACCATCCACTATGCAAAATACCCTTTCTATCAAGTCCCAACACCTATCCCCCACTTCAAACTCCCGCCGTGCAACTTGTTCATCGCACCCAACCCGCACCGTTGGGTCTCCTCCCTCTCATCCGAAGGTATGTATTTCATATCGCACAATTTTTTCGTCTGGAGTTTAAAACTCCAAATTAATGTGATACCGGCAGTGTCCAAAAAGCCACATGGCGAGAAATCAATGGAATTGCATTCCCTCCAGGAAAAACCACTTACCGCCAAAGGGTCGCGCGATAACCACCCATGGTATTTTGAAAACCACTTTTGTCCAATTCGTGCCAAATAATGTTTGAACTGGACTTTTGCATGTTTTCTTCCATAAGCCTCCTCCGCCTACATAATCACCCCCCTCTGCATCACTCCTCCGCTCCGTCAGTCTCCTAAGCAATCAAACCCCCCATCGTAGGTTTTTTATAATGATTTTTATGGTTTTTTGCAGGTTTTTACCATAGTTTTTGGAGTGGAAACCCTGTCCAGAACTCACAAAAATACAATTCCAAAGTCTTCCATGTTTGGAAGCTAAATCACGAAGGAAGGAGGTTGTCTGGTTTCACCCAAAGGTTTGGACCGTGCTGTGTGAATACTAGTCATACCCTTAAAACTCTCCACTGTGCTAAAAACCTCTGGTCCACAGTAATAAAGGAAAGGACAATAAAGGTTGAAGATTAAAATATTGAAGAAATTCCAGCGTGAAATATCGAAGCTTGAAAGCTTCAAATCCTATGGTTTTAAGGTTAAAACAGGTTTTAAAGACAAACAAATCAGGTAGATCAAATAAAGCAAAAGCCAATGAACAGTCGAAATCAAAAGGATTTTGTGCATACGTGTGAAGGATTAAAGCGTTAAACCATGTTGTGTTTAGGTTAAAATACAGTCATAAGGTCAGGATTAAAGGTTGTGAGATGATTATGAAGGCATAAAGCAGAATGACAACTATAATAGTGTTTAAAAGCCACCAGATTAGCACAAAAACAGTGAAGGAGCCTCTGAATGCCACATCATTGAGGCTATAACTCCTCAAACTGCCACCTAGGGACTTATTTCATTAAAAGAGTGCATATTCATTAAATATTTAGGGATATTTTTAAAAAGGCAGCTCAACATTAACTACCAACCTACCTAAAACCCTCAAAAGTCAACAAAGGAAACCGAAGGTGATGAAACTTAATGTAAAATTGATTCAAACATAGATGGGCATTCAAAATATTCTCTCTTAGGCCTCCCAAAGGTCAATACACCATTACTCTATATTAATTAAACAAATGAACCCTTCTTACACTCCACCTCCTCATTCTTCTATAAATACTTTTGTAGAAGACAGTTTAGGGGTTGGTCTATGGATACCTGTTGCATGTAAATAGCTTTTGAAGCTACTGTAGCTCTGTTTTGTAATTGAAGACACATAAGCTGAGATGAAAAGTTTGAAGCTATAAAGACCCACTAGACTTGAAGATTGTAACTGTTTTAACATCAAATACAAATAGCTGATTTATGGAATCATGGTCTATGTCAATGGTGATGTGTTTCTCACTATAATTGTCATTTTTCTTTATGTTTTCATTCTATGAACTATTCTCTGATAAAGAACAGCAAATATAGATTAGGATTTACTTCTGAAGTACCCTATTCTGACTGATAAATATTTATCCTTTATATTTTCTGTTGATTGTTTATTTAAATATAATTCAACAGAGTATAAACAGTGAAGTGCTAGTGAGCCCATGTTTCCTGAGTACAACTTGAGAGGTTTTATTTGAATGTTCTTGATAATTCTGCTAATTAAAGTTGAGCTAGAGAATTTTATGGTTTGCCCTATCCTTTAGTTTCTTCTCCAACAGTTGCTTTGAAAAGTTCCCTGAGGAGTATGTTGAAAGCAGGCTAGTTTAAAACTACTTACCTAATCTTAGAATATTTTTTATGTTTATCATGAATGTGTTCCCTTTGAATATGCTGAAAGCAGGCTAAGTTAAAAATATTTACTTCATCTTAAGCTATTCTATGTTTTTTTTTAATGTTTTCTGTTGTAAGTACATCAAAAGCAGGCTAGTTTGAAAGCACTTACTTGATCTTAGATTAATTTTTTGTTTTTCCCTTTAGTGCATGCCAAAAGTAGGCTAGTTTCAAATTACTTACCTGATATTAGGTTGTCCTTTGTTCCTTCATCTGTTTTATTTCCCTCACTCCATTTCTTAGTGTTTCATTCCATAAAATCAACTTAAAGAGATCATTTGACATAGATGACTTGCACCATGGACCACTTTTGAACGTTGCTATTCAATTAAATCCTATTATGAATCCATAGCCCAATGGATTGATGATGCTCCTTTCCTATCTTATCAGCTGAACCATTACTTCACCTACTCACAACTTCACCCATCATAAAGACTTCCTTCATCTTCATGTTATCTTGCCTAACCAAACAAAAACAAACAACCTTGTTCTTCATAACTAGCCTGAAATCATATTTAAAAGCCTTAAAGATCACATATTTGAACACACATATAGAGAGATCTCTCTCTAAATCTAGGATGGCTAGGTCCTCAGATTCGAAAGTGGTTTGATGTTGGCTCTGCATTTTTGTATTTACCAATCTTGCGAAACTATGGTGTCCTAACATACTAAAGACTCCGCTAGGGACTTCTGAGTAAAATCCTTAAAACCAACACTCAATGTTCACCTAATTAAAATATTTTTTCTTAAAACACTACCAAACATATGATGATCATGATAGGACTTCTCTGAATCAGTGACAAACTAAGTAACTCTTAGGATTCTAGCAAACCCCCATCAAAACCTTGAAGAAATCAGCCAAGTAAGCCACTGAGTAAACTATTTTTGTATCATCACCATAGCTAAGTGTTGAAACAAATTCAGGATGCTCTCATAACCCACAGGACTGCTAAAAACTCAGAAAACCCAAAAAATTCATATTGGTATTCGAACCCGTTATTGGTGGTGGACCATAAAAATTTTTACCTTCCAAAGCTAAAAATTTCCACCTGGCGGCTCCACAATTCTAAATTGACCTAAAGACTCCACGGGGAAACCCATTACTATCATAACATCATACAAAATCAGCTTAGGAAACTTTGATGATTAAGTTTTATTGTTAAAAGATCAGTTAGCCTAACAAAGATTGTCATATTTGGGTAAATGTTTCTTATCATTGGGTCTAAAAACATAGCATAGTGGATTATAGAAGAGCTCATAGTAGGGCTTATCCTAACCCAAACCCTCCCGAGATAGTTGATAATCCAGAAAGTATACTTAGGAAATATTCGAAGTCTAAAACTTCAATTGTTGTCAGGCCAGTACATAGAGCTAATTCTATTCCCGAAGATCTTTCAGCTTTGTAAAATACACAAGTTGACTTAAGAAACCCATTCAGAACTAGGTCACTAGATGATATAGATCATATAGACTTTGTGTCTCCACCTTCATCCCAAGATAAAGGTGAACATCCTTGTACCAGAGAAACTACTCCTCCTGATTTCCATATCATTCATAATTTTGGTTTCTGTCATCCGAGATCAACTCAACTGTCTCTTGCTGGTCCATCCACTTCTGTTATCCATACACCCACTTTTCAAACCACTCCATTCCATCAACCCCCTCCCATCTTACATCCTCCATCTGTAAACCCCCCATTTCTTCCACAACCTCCTATCATGGAAACATGGTATGCTCCCCTAGTCCTTCCTTTACCTTTATTCAATCTGCCATAGGACTATCAGTCCAAGATACCATTATATGATGCTAGTGCTGCTACTACTGCTTCACAACATGTGGACAAGATGAATGACTATTTTGATTGAAATGAGATAGTTGATGAAATTGTCAAACTCAGATTTTTTGCTCAAAGTCTAGGGGGGGAAGCAAGAAAATGGTTTAAAGGCTTAACCCCTCACAGTATTAATGATCTTCAAGCTCTCCATCAATCATTCCTAAACAAATGGGAAGTTACAGAAAATCCTCTCCAAATACTTTCAGATTACAACAATCTCAAAAGAAACGCTGGTAAAGTGTTCAAAATTATTGCACTAGGTTCAATAGTGTTTATAATGCACTTCCCCCAGACTTGAAACCTCCTCAAGGCTCGGCCTTGGCAAAATTTCCTAAAGGATTTGATCCAGAAATGGCCTATCAACTAAGAGAAAGAGACCCCTTGACTTTAGAAGACATGCAGAAGGGGGCTCTAGCTGTGGAAGTAAATCTGATTGAGAAAAGAGCTAGAATGAGGAATGAGAAGAAAGTATCATTTAGGGAGGAAACTACACCCTCCACATGTAGCTCAAAAATGGAAAGAATGATGGAGGATATGATGAAAAATATGAGCATACTTGAGAGAGCACAATCTAGAGAAAACCAATCAGCTTCCCGAAACAGAAATCAATCTCAAAATCAAAATCAGGACTTTAAGAGAAATCAGCCTCAAAACAGACAAAGAGAAGATGATCAACAGATAAAACCTCCTTTCCAAGAAAATTACGTAAATGAGGATGAAGAAACGAATGAACAAATAGAGGATGACAACATAAACATGTTGGGGGTAAGAAATGAGGATTCTGATTTCCTCCAAAAAATAAAACAAGGTCTATATACTCCTTATGATAACAGAAGACCACAAACTGATTATTATGAAAAATACTTTGAAAATTCCATCATAGGATCACTTGAAAAATATGACCTTAGAAGTAAAAAGAATCAAGAGACTCCCAGCAGCATAACCTCTAATAAATCTGCCAAAAACACGCCCGAAAATGCATCCAAAAAGGTAGTTGAAACTCACAAAAAACCACTCAATTTCTGATGGAGACAAAGGGAAAAACACTCAATCCAAAGAAAAATAGAGTGTTAACCCCAGCAGCACTAGCATCCCAGTTAATGCTCCTGAAAAACCATTTTAACTGCTGCAAATAATAAAAATTAGTAAGTAGATTTTGATGAAATAGTGACTAAGAAGGCTGAATTAAACATGTTAAAAAACCAGATTCCTTTTAGCCTACAGAATGAAATATCTAAAATCAAAATCTCTGTCCTACTCACTGAGCTAGTCACTCAAAATATATATAGAGGTCAGATTTTGAAATCTTTGAACATAGAAGACATTCATGACAAAGTTAACTTAAAATGATGATACCCTAGAGCTAATTTTTGGACCAAAAATCGAAGGAAAATTTCAACTCAAACATTCATGACAATATTTTGCACAATGCCATGCCTTACTCAGGAGCATCACACAACCTCATGCCTAAGGTAATAATAGAAAGGTTAGGCTTAGAGGTGACTATACCTTACAAAGAATTATATTCTTTTGATTCAAGTAGGGTGAGATGCTTAGGTCTGATTAAAGATCTGTGTGTAAACTTAACCGAAATTCCAGCCAAGAGTTTAGTTATGGACATTTTAGTGGCTGATATACCCCCAAATATGGCATGTTCCTTTCAAGATCATGGGGTGCTAAGTTACAAGGCACTATGCAAATGGATATGACTTATGCCACGTTCCCTGTTTTCAGCCAACCTAGAAGACTGTATAGGGAAATACACATGAAATACATGGTGAGTAGCCAAGAAAGACTAGAAAAAACTCCTCTTTACTCCATACGCATTGACCTTGACTCTTTTATTCTTTTCAATGATGATATTCCTAAAGAGCAAGAGTTAGTCAATGAAAAATCATCAAGTGCTGTAAAATCTTAACATATAGTTAAAATAATGGATGAGGAGGAAAATAAAGAGGAAACTGAAAAGCAGTCTGCTAATTTAGAAATTCACAGAAAACAGAATAGAGGTCTTGAGGACCAAAACAGTCATGTAAATAACGGATATCTTAAAAATCAAGAATAAAAACCTCAAAACAGTGAAAATTTTGAGGAACAAAACTCAGGAAAACATAGTGCAGACTCTTGTACAGGATAGAATGATGAAGAAAACAAAGAGAACAACAATGAAATAAGTCTAAAATATGAAAATAGTCCCCTTTGGAGCATGAATTTTGATGGGTTTTTCACTAAAAATGATGTAGAAGCTGGCATATGGTTACACAACACTGAAATTAATCATGTTGAGGGGCATTCCTATAAGTTAAATTTTCAATGTACAAACAACATAGTTGAGTATGAAGCTCTCCTTTTAGGCATGCATTTATTGAAGAAATTAGGGGCCAAAAGGATAAAGGTTCATGGACATTCTCAGTTGATTATTAGGAAATTAAATGGGGAATATAGTGCCAAACATCCCAGACTTAGAGCCTATAGAGATGATGCCATGGACTTTCTAAAAACATTTGATGAATTTCAACTTATCTTTGTCCCAAGAAACCAAAATGTCCTTGCTAATGGTTTAGCCTTTGTTGCTAGAACTTGTATTACGCCTTATGAAACCAAACAATGCACCACCCAAATCAAGTTTAGACTAGCTATCCCAGATAATGAAAAATACTGGCAAGTTTTTGATGGAGATAAACAAATAGAAGAATTCTTACAGTCCAAAAATGAATTTGAAACGCCACACTCAGATTCAGATTTTGATGAAGATTGTACTGCGGAAGAAAACCCACTTACTAAAGAAGAAATGTCTCCAGAGATTGCAGAAATAAATCTGTTAACACATGAACCCAAATATATGACAAGAAATAGCACAGATTTACAAAATGAAGACCTGGAAGTGCTGCAGTCTAAAGACCAAAGATTGCCAAAAGGGGTGGTCCCATTAGAAGAACTATTTGAATTGAATGATGTAGCCAAGCAACAAAAACTGGAACCCATAGAATCTGAAGTGGAAGAATGCAGCATAGGCAGTAAGGAAAAGCCCTAAGTAATCAAACTTTCTAAAACACTGCCATCTCACATTAAACTGAATTATATTAATTTTTTTACAGAATTTTCTGATGTTTTTGCATGGAGCTATGAATATCTGAAATCATATGATACAGAAATAATTCAGCATTAGATACCCCTCAAGGAAAACCAGAGACCTTTTAAACGGAAATTGCGCAGAATTGGCCCTGTTTAGTTACCTCTGGTAGAAAAAGAAATCAGAAAAATTTATGAGGCTGGAATTATTGTCCCTGTTAGATACTCAGAGTGGGTGTCTAATATTGTATCAGTTAGGAAGAAAACAGGAGAGATAATGCTTTGCATTGCTTTTAGAAACTTAAACAAAGCCTCACTGAAGGACAACTATCCTTTGCCCAAAATGGATCATATTTAACAAAAGGTAGCTGGTTCCAAAAGAATTTATTTGCTAGATGGCTTCTCCGGTTACAATCAAATCTTGGTACATCCTGATGATCAACTTAAAACAGCCTTTACTACACTTTGGGGTACTTTCATGTATTTTAAAATTTCTTTTGGTTTAATGAATGTTGGTTCCACATTTCAGAGAGCCATGGATATTGCATTTTTAGAAGAAATAGGTTACTTCATTGTGATTTACCTAGATGATATAACCATTTATTCTAAAGTAGATGAAGAACACCTAATACACTTAAGAAAAGTCTTTGAAAAATGCAGAAAATTTGGACTCTCCTTGAATCAAAAGAAGACTTTGTTTGGTATCCAAGAAGGTAAACTTCTTGGGCATATCATATCAGAAGAAGGAATAATGATAGATCCAAAAAGAATTGATGGTATTTTGCAAACCAGCCATCCCAGAAACATCAAGGAACTTCAATCCTTCATTGGAAATATTAATTTATTGAGAAGGTTCATACCCAATTTAGCTGAACTCCTTAGAAACATAACAAACATGCTTAAAAAGGAAGAAGGAGTTAAATGGACCTTGTTGGGT